>RJWH01004780.1:35621-96346 GCA_004363575.1 Solenodon paradoxus | reverse complement strand
ATTTATTTAGTTGTTCGCATTGACTGCCCCCCCACCCCCACCCCCACCCCCACCCACATGCACCCACATCTCCCAGTTCTGGGATGTGAACCCAGGTCCTTGGGATTTATGTGGACTGTGCTGGCCAGAGGCAGCTGACCAAACTGCTACTCCACCAGGGTACAACTCAAACTAACATTTTTAAGTATTTTGAGTGCTGATTTTCCCAAACCAGACTAACTTTTTCTCCTATTTCTGAGAACAGGTACAGACAAGTTGAGAGTGGCCCCAAGAAGCATGTCAGCGTGTATCTGCAAACCTCCTCCGGCACAGCCTGGGCCACTTCGAGAGCGAAGGGTCTGCACCTCCTCCTTGTGTCTGTCCAGTTCCTCTCTCCTGCGCATCCTGCTTTCAGATGTGCAGCGGTCAGACCTGTTGCTGCCTATTAAAATTAGCCCTACTCCAATTTTTAAAAATCATCTTAATTAAAAAGCAAAAAATATGCATATTTTTTAACACACAAACAGACAAAAATATGCATATTTTTTAACACACAAACACACAAAACAAATGAACTACGTACTAAGCCTGCCCTGTGTGGAGGGCACATCCTCTTTCCTTCTGTCTCTTGGCAAGTTAGCATGCATCACCTTCTTATTTGAAGAATTTGCCTAATAAATGATGTGGAAGAGCACTCAGAGCTAAACAAACCAACATGGGCACCTGATTATATGTTTCCTAGTTCTGTTTTCCAAAATTGTGTATCATGTGATTGTTGAAATCATAACCCATCGGTGTTCATTCAAGGCTCTCCGGGCTCATTGGAGAGAGTCCATTTAATACAAAGCAGTGACTGGGCACTCAGTGTTGGGAGTGTTTTACTTATATTATCTCATCAGAGTCTCTCAAAACCCTTGAGGTGGGTAATAATATTTCCCCATTTGACATATGAGGGCTGTAAGCGCTGACTGTGAGCACAGTGTCCCTCTGTGGTGGAGTTGCTATTTTTCTAGAAGAGCAGCCAAGAATGTGCGTGTCAGTGGGAGGGGAGACAGCCTAGAAAATCATTACAGTTCATTAAACGGCTGCCCTGATCCCTGCTCAAATGACACCTCCGATCTGAGGTTTCCTCAAAGAGTTTCAAGTCGAGGTGAAATATGTGATGGAAGTTCCAGCAGATAATAGAGACGACTCCCCAAAAAACAAAACTGCTATTTTCTACAGAAAATGTTCTGTTTGGTCTTGAGAAGTCCTTGCAGAAACGGACCTAAATGATCAAATGCAATTCTTTATGTTTTTGTTTGTTTGAAAAAGAGGATGGAAGGGAGAAGAGGGAAAAACATTATCATTTATTTAGTTGATCATTTTGGTGGCTTGCCCTGGCCCTGGTTCTCTAACCTGGGCTGTAGGGGGTTCTCACATCAGCATCTCAGCCCCCACCCCCAGGCACAAGGCGGTGCCTCAATTCTTTGTGCTTTAAGAAGGAGGCCAGGCCATCCTCCCTTAGGCTATGTTTTTGGCCTCTCCTTGTGGTATTTAGGGTGGGAATAAATGAGAAGGTAAAACAGAAACGTAGGTGTTGGAAAGGAAGCTGAGGAGGAGGAGGAAAGCCTTGGGAGGCCCAGTTTTCAATACTCTGGTCAATAAAGCAGAAAACAGTCCACCCTCCTCCCCCCTGCTCTGTTCTTGTTGAGGTGCTGACTCATTGGAAACTCACGGCGTAACAGGCTTTCTCCCTGGCGGACCCCACGTTAAAGGCAGGACACGGTCTTGGACTGGGCATCTTTGCTCTGAGACACTAGCACCAGCTCTTTGATCCAAGATGCTGGGGAGACAAACCAGAGGCCCTGGCGACACGCCATTGTAGGGGGAGATCTAGGCAGAAGCACCTGGGAGGGAACTGTCCACAGGAGGGTCAGTTAGCAGCTGGGGAGGATCCGTCTTGTAGAAATGGAGTTGTGTCTCCCAAAGGAAAATCCCTCAGGATGCAAAGAGCTGAAGGGAAGGACATCAGAGAATCGGGCTTCCCAGGGTGGGGAGTGTGAGAAGGGAATTTAAAGAAACCAGGCACACATGGAGAAGACACCTTTCAGAGTTGGTAAGTCAAAACCTATCAGGCCCATGAGGACTTTCACAGAAGAAACCAGAAGTCACAGTTCATTAAAAACGAGAGATCCGATTGGGAAATCCAGGATATCTGGGGAGTGTAAATAGCACACTGCTGCTCGTTCTTTGTCAGAAGTGCACGACCCACCGGCCTGGGCACCCACACAGGCTGGAGAGTGGAGCTGTCAGCAGACTCTCTGACATCGACTCTGCAAGTGGAAATCCCACATGAATTCTCCCTGGATGATCTCATGACCCTGCCACTCATCCGAATATGGAAAGGCAGAAACAATGGGCTAAGAGGCCGATGGGAAAAGTTGGCCTCACTCAGGGTGACCCTGCTCCATTGAGATTTCATTTTCACACACCAGTCCTCCCCATGCTTCCAAAGACATTAGGTTCTAATGGGTTTCCTTCTCTTCCCAGTTCTAATACTAGTATGAACTTACTCAGAAATCTGCCTGCAAAAGCAGAGATCAGAAAAGGAAATGGCGCATTGACTGTGAAACCTCTAAGGGAGAATCGTGGGTCAACCACAATTTCGCTTGAAGACAATTCTGTGCAGGGAAAGGAAGGAAGATTTTGAGAAAAGATGTGCCAGGTGACATAAGGGACATCATGACAGCTAGACACCTCAGATGGGTGACCACTCACATGCAGAAGACTCCCAGGGCTAGCCCTGATCTCTCTTTGGTCAGTTACCTACTGGATGTCTCCATTTTGAGGGTCCATAGACATATCCAATAAGTTTTCCAAAACAGGACATTTGGTGTTTTTCTGATTTCAGTCTTCCACTGTCCTTCTAATTGTTATACCACGAACTGAGCCCCACTCCTAAATATAAACAGGCCAGGACCAGAAACATTTGAGAAAAAACTTGGACACAAAAAGATAAGAGACTCTCGATGAAGAAGAGCAAAGTGAGAGAACTTTCCATCTACATAAATATCAAGACTAGTTGTAAAATTGTACATCTATGTAATCTGGATAATGAGGGTTTTGCACAGGGTTAGATAAATAGACCCAATACAGCTCTGAAAGATGGACAGACGATGGACAGATGGATGGATGGATGGACAGATGGATGGATGGATGAATGGACAGATGATGGATGGATGGATGGACAGATGGATGAATGAATGGACAGACGATGGACAGACGGATGGATGGATGGACGGATGGACGGACAGACAGATGAATGCCAGATCTGGATTGTGACAGAGCAGAACACAAGGAAACATGTAAAAAGAATGTTCAAAGAAGTCCTATTTTTAGTAGTCCAAATGTTAAAATCTCAACTGTCCATCAACATGATCAAAAAGGAAATCGTATTCATCCACAATTTGTTTCATCATTGGAATAGGACATGATATTAAAAATGAACAGATTTCATCTTTACATGGTCAGATGGATGATTCACAAACATAATGTTAAATGGAAAAGGCCAAACACAATCAAATTCTAAATGTTATTCTATTAATAGAAAGTTCAGAAACAGGCAAGAGTAAATGAGGGTGTTTGGGACTGTAAATTCTAAAGGAAAGCAAAGAAGGCATGTTCACAGAGGTCAGGTGTCTTAGAGGGGAGCAGGGGTAGGGTTGGAAGGCACTTACTGCTTCTGGGGTGTTGACAACATGTTTTTTATTGACCTGGGTGGTGGGATCATATTTCCCTTATAATTATATATTAAGTTGTTACATGTTATGCCCTATTCTCTGTGTATTACCCTTCACAAAAAAGTTTTTATTTTTCTTACAAAAAAAATGTTTAAAGAACATGAAATATCAAAGAAAAACATCTACAAGAAACATATTTTTCAAAAGTACTTGAGTACATGTTGGTAAGGGTTGCATAGCACTATGACTGAATTTAATAAACATGACTGAACTGTGTGCTTAAAAATAGTCAATATGGTTACTTTTCTATTGTGTGTATTTTATCACAATTTTTTATATATTAGAGTAACAGTAAATAAAGCTAAATACATAGAGAGTGACCCCATGTGGACATTTTGGAGAACTCAGCATTGGTTAGATAGTAAGAATCTTGTTGACTTCTTGTTGACTTTTCCCTGCTGGAACCTGACAAGTTCATTCTGGGAGAGGAACCAGATGACTTGCTTCACCAGATAACAAGACTCACCTTAAACCTAAAGTAATAGAGGCAATGTCCTATAAGCCCAGAGCTAGAAGATCCACAGAACCAAGCTGACCACTTAGAGACAGTCACGGGCGGGGCACAGGTGGCAGGGGCGTGGGTGGGATGCTGGCGACCCTGGGACTTACCCCTACAACTTACCCAGTAACTTTCAGACAGCTCCATTCATCAGAGCAGAAAGCTGGAAACAACCCAATGTCAAGGGCAGGACATTAGATTAAGAAATGCTTGTGTAGCCCCATGAAGAATATTGGGCAGTAGCAAAATGATGGAGGAAACTTAGAAATAATGTTGAGGGAGAAAAACAAGTTACCAAGACTCACACATCGTATGAGTCTATTTTATAAAGCTCAAAAGCAAGTAAAACTAAAATATTTAGGGTTGCCTATCATTGTGGTTTTAAAAAGCTTAAAATGTGAGGGAATGATAATGGTCAAATGAAGAGTGATGGAGACTTCTGGAAGGAAGGCAGGCTGGGATGGGAGAGGGGGTTGAGGCGGTCACAGGGGTGCTCGCCAGTGAGGTGCCGATTCTCAAATTGGGAGGGGGGGATGTGGGATTGTGGGGCTCATTTTATGGTTAAAGTTTATAACTCACGTCTACGATTATGACGCAGACATATTTTAGTCTGGTCAATTATTATGTAATAAAAATGGAAAAGTAAAAGCAAAGTGCTTGAATCTAAGCCACGGGGAAGGAATCCCAGTTTTTACAGACCAGGTATAGGAGATAGAGCCAGAAATGGGCATCTCAAGGGGCTGGGAGAACCTCCTAGAAGGAAGAGAGGTCTCCCCGTTTTTACTTCTAAGAGCAGGACAGGAGGATGAGGACTGGACAATGTTTGGGATCTGGTCATCTGGGGGTGATGTCTGATCACTTAGAGGAGCAGTTCTTGGGGGACAGCGGGGGCAGAAGCTACACTGTGACCGGCCACCTGGGAGACTGACCAGCCTACAGTGAGGATAGCTCCTTCCTCACCTGGGCGGGGAGGAGGAATGGGTAAGACAGCCCCACTTCATCATCTCTGTGGTATGAGCACCCCACCCCCGCTCCGTCCTTTCTCCCAGGAGCAACTGACCAGAGGGGAACATGACTCTAGCCGGGCATTCTATTCTGGTCGGCAAGGTCATGATTCTCTGGCTCTGCCAGGACTCCTGGCAGGAGGGGAGGGCCCGCTCTCCTGCCTGCACCCTGGACATCCCAAGCCTGTGAGGACAGAAGGAAGAAGCCATAAGGTAGGGGCACTGAGGTGCCTGGGAAGGAGCTGGGGTTCAGGCCGGGCCTACAATGGTCAAGGTCTTCCCAAACCAGAGGAAACCTTCTCTGGATCCCACCTGTCCTCCTTCCCTAGTGTCCGGGGCAGTTTCATGCCAAGAAGCCCTTGCTGTGAGGAGGGACAGGCACTGATCTGATCTCCCCACACCCAGGCCGCCTCTAACATCTCTCTGCAACTGCAGGAACTGGCTTGGCCTCCTCCCAGCTAGTGAGAAGGCAGCCCAGCAGTTTCCCTTTGTGTGCCTTGGGAGGGGCAAGTGCTGAGCAAACAGGGAAGGGAAATCCTGGAATCTGCCTCTCTTCTCTGCAGGCTCAGCCGTTACCCAGGCCCCAGGCCTCGGGCCCACTCAGGCTGGCCCTTTCCTGGCCCTGAGCATGGGAGGAAGCTGCAGGGATATCTAGCCGACCCGGGCTTGACCTTGGTGAAAGCTCAGAAAAAAAGTCAGCCCAGTCCAGGGTCACAAACACATTCACGGAGCGCTGACTGTGTGCCGGACCCTGGGCCGGGAGCTGCACATGCCAGACACCTCCCACCCTGCCCAGCCGCTTTAGGATGGCGGCATCCGGCTCTTCTGTTGCCAGAAGAGGAAACTGAGGCTCAGGGTTATGAAGGGAGGCTGTTGGTGGAGCCAGGAATCCCACTGCGCCCTCTCTGACGCCAACACTGCTCTGAGCAGCAGGGGTAGGCGGGAAGGGTAGGGCTTGGACAGAACTCTCCCCTTTACTTCTCCTTTTTTTCCACCAGAAACCACCCTGCTGTCCAAGGCCCCCCAAGCTGAGCCGGCAGACAGAGCTCTCCCCATGGCTGAGCTCCTGCCTCTGTTATCTTGGGCACCTCCGGCGGCCCAGGGCAGTGACCAGGACTCACCTGTGCTCCCAACCAAGTGGCAGAGCCAGCAGTCACTGAGTGGCAGGGCCCAGGGCCTGGCCCCTGGGCCCTGGAGGATCCTGGAGCTGCCTCCCATTCACATAACACCATCCAGTGATGGGGAGTCACCTCCCGGCACGCCAGCTCCCCAGTGCCGGCTGCAGTTGAGGACCCCAGACCTGGAAGGTCTGCCCCAGGACAGGTCAGATCCGGGTGGTGGGAGGGGGAAGGGCTTCTCTTTCTCTCCAGGGGCTCATGCTTGAGGGTAGGTTCCAGGTGCTATCGCTGTCCAGAGGTGGGGTCCAGGGAAGTACGAGTGTGGCTTCAGCGCCACAGAGACCTGAGTGGAAGTTATGAAAGAAAGGTCCAGACAAAAACAGGCAACTCAGGGCACGTACTAGGACAATGGACTCTTCAGCCCAGCAGACAGCGTCCACAAGGACGGGAGGTGGACACCCACTTGCCCGCACCTGGTGTTTTTCAAACTGTGGGGCATGACTCCTTTAAGGGTCATGAAAGCAGTGGGGTGCATTGTAATCAGCCTATTTGCCCAAACAGAAGTAAGACAGAATCGAAAACAACACAGGGTCTGACACAGAGCAAATGAGTGTGGTTTCCTTTTGTGACATTACATATATTTCCAAGTATGTACAGGAGGCCAATGTAAAAGGTATTTCCTGTTGCAACTCAGGGGCAAAAAAAAAAAAAAAAAAAAAAAAGCTTAAATAAACCACCAGGGCAAAGAAACACCACCTCTGGCACAAGGAGATAGGAACCAGGAGGTTCAAGGCCAGGGCGGGAAGAGGAAAAGGCTGACTCTGAATAGAAACACCACTGTGGTTTCTTTCAACAATGGACCCTGGATAAGCTGACTGCGGATGAAGCAGAGCTCTGTGTATCCACATGGAGAAATCTCAGAAACAATGATGGAAAAAACAAGTTGCAAAATGATATAGTTGGAGCCTAAGTGTGTATCTTTTTAAAAGGCATTGAACAATAGGACTATTGTTAACGGATGCATCAGAAGTGGATGGAGGAAGCGATTTCCTTAGGGCAATCATACCTGGAGGGCAGGGCTGTTAACTGTCATTTCCTACTTTAGAAAGAAAAAAAAAAAAAAAAAGCCCAAATGGTGAAATGGCCACAATATTCTAGATGAATGATGGGGTTAGAGATGATTTATATTTTTTCTTATTTGAAAGAAATATTCCCTCATGAAAAATGTTAAAGTTTTTCAAGAGGAGCAGAGGCGAAGAGGAATATGGAGAGAGAGTAGTGAGACAGAGGGAGATGGCGGAAGGAAGGCCTCTCTCAGATCTGAGGGTGAAAGGCAGTCATGGGAAAAGCTAGGGGAGTTGTGGGAAGAGCTTAGGTACAGAAAATACAGCAAGAGAATAAATACCAAGGGCTGGGGGAGCTTGGAGAGTTAGAGGAATAGTAGGGATGAGCAAGGCGGGTATGGAAGAGGTGAGGTCAGAGTGCTGCGTGGGCACCAGGGTGAAGAGTTTGCTTTTAACTGGAGTGGTCTCCCTGGAAACTGTGTACCTATTCAAGGCCCAGAGACCATGTACTTGTTCAAAGCCCCCGACTGGACAGGCATGGCCCCTGCTGCTGCCCCTGCTAGCTTGGGCACCCAGACCTGACTGGGGTTCACAAGCTCCCTCTGGTTCTGTGTGGGGAGCAGGCTGTGGGGGTCCTGAGAGGGAGGCCAGAGAGGCGTTGGCTATGAGGTCCTGGAGGGCAGGCGGCAGGACGCTGGGTTACGATGAAGGCCAGGAAGGGCCGAAGTTTAAATTCTGGGTGGCTTTTGGGGGTGGAGCCCACAGGGTTTGCAGACAGATTGGATGTGGGTGTGATCGGAGAGGGGTCAGGAAAAACTGGAGTTTTGAGAAGCTGGGTGGGTTTTTGAGCAGGAGGAAGTATATGGGGCAGGAGAGGTGGAGAGCAAGACCCTGGAGGGTGCCCCAGTCCGGAAGCTGTGAGGCAGAAGCTACTTTTTGTGCTCTGGGGAAACAGACGCAGGCAGCCTCTGCAGACTGGCGCAAAGTCATAGTGTCACAGAAGCCTCCCCACAGGCTAGGTCACTTCCTCTCTTGAGGCTGCTTCTTGGCTCCAAAAGGGCAGTTACTGCCCCGTCCGGTGGGACTCTCCTTGGTGCAGCGTGGGGTGTTCAGGGCGTGACTTGCCCCAGGTCACCGCACAGATAAGCGCCTGGGGAGCCGGATTCTAACGCAGTCTGGCTGATGGGGACCGGAACTCAGGGGAGTCCCCAAATATCGGGGTTCAGAGATTGGGTTGAAGAGAGGGAGGGGCCTTCGGGCTGCACCCCTTCCCGACCAACACTGGTCCTCTATCCCACCCTGAGCCTGCTCCACCTCTCGGGTTCCGCTGGAGGGCGAGGTGCGGCCAGGGGTCTAACTGGAGCCCAGAACCCCTTTCTGGTGCCAGGGGGTCGGGTGCAACCTGTGTCAAGGCGGCTGCCACGCGGTGCTTTGTTTTAATCAGGTCTCTCTCGCCTCCCCTCCCCGCTCCCCGCTCCTTGTCTGGGCCCTTTTCTCGTCCCCTCTCGCTCTCGGAGTCTCCAGTGGCCCAGCAGCCCCTCTCCGTTTCTCTCTCTTGCTCCCCCTGAGGTCCAACGCCCTCGGTCTCGGATTCTCCCTCTGGGCGTCAGTCCGCCGCCGCAGTCTCGCCAGCTCGCGCCCCGCCTCGCTGGCTCCCTTTCTCCGCTCCCCGTCGCCGGGTCTCACGCTCTGGGCCTGCAGGCCCGGCCGCAGCCCGTCGCCCGCCGGCCCTCCCCTGCCGGGCCCGGCCCTCTCCTCCCCGGCGCGGGGCGGTGCCGTGACGCGTCGGGGCGGGCGCAGGAGGGGGCTGACGCCGCGGCGGCCTCGGGCGGCTCGGGCCTTTTGTGCGGGCGGCGCACCGCGGCGGGCGGGCGGGCGGGCGGGCTGCGGCGTCGCGCGGGGGCGGGGGCGGCGGCCGCGGAAGCCCAGGCGGTGCCCTGCGGGGACGGCCCGCGCAGCCCAGCCCCGCTCAGCCGGGCCGGCCCTGCCCTGCGGCCGGGCGCGCCCGCCGCGCTGCATCCATGTTCGAGTAAGGACCGCGCGGGGGCGGGGAGCGCCGGGGCGCCGGGCCGGGGCTTCGCGGGCTCGGCTGGGGGGCGCGGCCGGAGCGTGGTCGGGAGCTTGTGTACGTGGGGTGAGCGGGTGGAACCAAGGGCAGGGTCCGGGGCGCCGAGGTTGGGGGCGGGGGCGCCCCCAGGGCTGACCGGTGCCAGGACGCGATGCGCCGGGCTGCTGGAGCTTGGGCTGGGGGTCCAGGCCCGTCCCGCGGGAGCGCGGCCTGCGGCGAAGGCCCCCGGCCTGGCTGGCCTCAGCCCGGGAGACTGGGGCTGGGCTCGAGGCCCGGCTGAGACCAGCACCCACCTTCCGGGCTCGCAAACCCGACCCCCGGACAGGCCTGCAGCAGAGCAGCCTCTCCAGGGTTGGCACTCTCCCAGCAGCCTGGTCTGTCGCGGGGCTGCTGGGGCCGGGGCTTCGTCGGGAAGGTGGGGGACCGCTTGCCTGAGACCCAGGGAGATGAACTGACTGGTATGTCCCCGTGTGCGAGTGTTTTGGGTTTGTCTTGGAGGTATGTGTGTGCGTGTCAGTGTCGCTAGTGTGCAAACAGCTGTGGTCCTCTAGGACTGTGCGTGTGTAATTTACCTCGAATTCCATCTTTCTGTCGGTTCCCTGTGTGTGTCTGATTGTGTCTCTGTAGTGTGTGTGACATTGAACCTCTGGTTGTGTGTGTGTAATGTATCTCATCCCATCTGTGACTCCGTGTGCAAATATAAATTATCTCTGTCTGATTGTGCGTGGAGTGTGTACATATGTCTGGCGTGCAGCTGCTGAGCTCCTGGGCTGTGTGTGTGTGTGATTTCCCCCGATTGTATCTGTGGCCCTGAGTGTCACTGTAAGTGACCTGTGTCCAATCATGATTTTGTAGTGTGTGCATGGGGGGGAGCTCTGTTTGCCAGTGTGGCTGTCATCTGCCTTGTGTGCCTGTCCTTTACCTGGGAACCTCTCTGTGCAAATGTAAGTTGTGTCTGTGGCCCGCTGGTGGCATTGTTCTTCATGCTGGGGAATGTGTCAGGGTTCCGCGTGTGCAGCTGCAACTCTGAAGCTTTGTGTATGTGACAAGCAAGAGAGAGACCCCTCGTGGTTCTCAGTAGGCCTGGGACCCTCCTTCCTGAGACCTTGTGTGTGCCCTTGACTCTGGAGGCAACTATAACTGACATCATTTCCTCCTTACACCTTATAAAGCGTTAACTCCTGCATTATTTCAATACCTGGCCACTGTCTCAGCGACAGGGGTCCACAGTCTCTGGGGCTGCATTTTTCCTGAGTTCTCCATGGCTGTGTAAGTGTCAGGGTTCACTGTCAGCCACAGCAGCTGACACCTCCAGTCATGTCGGGCAGGGCTTTCTTTGCTCTGTCTTCCTGTCAGAGCTGAGCTGACTGACTTGTGCGTGTCTTCGCTGGGGTCCTCTGTGACTGTGGGAATGTTATTTGCTTTCTACTGTTTGAAACTTTCTTGTGGCTTATCTGAGAAATTCACCTGGGACCCTGTGTGGTTTTCTCTGTGTTCCTGGGCCTCTGCAGTTCCATGTGCGCAGGCACGCACGTGCGTGTATGTTTACCTTCTGGGGCTGTGTGGCGGTCATGTTCCTGTAGTGCCGTGTGTGGGATGTGTGTGTAAGTGGGGAATGATGCTGGAACACCAGGCTCTCTGTGTGACCAAATACCTGCCACACTGCTGCTGTGTGAGAGGAAGTGGGGAGAGACTTCCTGCAGCTGTGAGGAAATAGTTTGCCTGTGACACTGGCGTGTGTGTGTGTGTGACCCATGTCAAGTTTCCCTTTTTTGCATACCTGTTAATGCATCTCTGAGGCAGGGCACGCTGAGCCCAGCAGTGGGGTGTCTACAAGTGGAAAAACCCCATTGTTTTCCAAGTCCCTGCCCCCATAATGGGCGTCTTGCTCCTCTCCCCCCTCTGCCACTGTGTGCCCAGTTGGGCAGCCTCGGGCTGTGCCCATCTTAGCAGTTCTTTTTTGATCTGCCAAGGAGCGAGAACTGGGGTACAGGAGAGCAGGATAGGTGGAAGAGGAGGACTGAAGAGATGAGACAGGCAGGAGTCATCACCACAACCCCAGTGAAGCCCAAACTCCTGACCAGGCCCGTGGGCCTGTTCCCTCCTATCCTCTTTCCCCTCCATCCCTCCATGCTTTGCTCAGACCTACCAAGCTCAGCCCTGCCCCTGAACTTGCTGTGCCTGCCCCGACAGCAGGCTTCCCCACCTTTTGCCAGGTCTGTTCTTTGTTCTGGGGCTCCGATCAAGCTGCTTCTCCAGGGCCTCCGAATCTTCTGGTCCCCACTCCCAGGCTGTTCATCAGGAAGTCTGCAGTGGGGCCCAGAACCTGCACTTCGGCACCTCCCGGTGCCACCAGGGCTCCTAAGGCGGGTGTCCGAGCTCGCCATCCCGGCTTTGGTTTGGTTGTCTGTCCTGGTCCTGCGTGCAGGCCTTGTGTCCGTCTTGCTCACCTCTGCCCCCCTGCCTGCGCGGCTGGGTGTTCAGTGTGTGCTCAGAGAGTGAAGGTGTTCGGGGACAGTGGGCGCTCCCCACTGCGGGCTGAGGTGTTGGTGCGGTGCCCGTGGGGTGCGCTGGGGCGGCGACAGGGCCGCTGGCTCCATGCCTCTGAGAGTCCCTTCCTGTGCTGGGCTTGTGTAGACAGCCTGACTTTCTCCACAGGCAACTCTGTGAGGTGGGTACTGTTAGTCCCCTCAGGCTTAGGAACGAAGGCAGCAGCTTCAGACATTTGCCCAAGGCCTCAGGGAGGCAGTGAGAACTGTAGCAATCAAGGCCCTGAGGGTCCAGCAGGCCACCCACCTGAGAGAATTCAAGGGACCAGGTCCATCCTTCATTCACACACTAGGGGACACAGCAGGGAACAAAACCCTTTGCCCCAGGGCTCACCTCCTGGTGGGGGGGATAGGAAACAAGCTTAGATCACCGTTGGGTGGGGGAATGGCTGAGGAGGAAGATGAAGGGGAAGAGGTTGGAGAGGGGGCCAAAGAGGTTGGCGAGGGAAGGCTGCTTGGGGAGTGTCCACTGAGCAGGTGTGAAGGATGCAAGGGCCATTTGAGGCAGAGAGAGCAGCCAACGCAGGAGCTGGAGGAGAGAGGGGTGATGAGAGGGGCCAGCTCCCGGCACTGAGCTGGACAGGTGTCACCAGGGAGGACCCTGACCTGCCTCGGACGCTCACAGGCTCCCTGTGCAGCACAGACGGGGTCGGGGCTGGGAGGACAGGCAGAGCAGGGAGACCGGGAGAAGACAAGTTCGCTAGTCCAGGGGGTGGCGGTGGCCCCCGGTCACCATCTCTTTTATTCATTCATTTTATTCCACAAAATCATTTTACAAGCATAACACATGAATGCCGCCCCCGAGCCCTGTTCTGAGCAGCACTTGGGGGCAGAGCAGTGACCAGGACAACACTTGGGCTTGTCATCACAGAGTGCACACACCCATGGGGAACGTGGGGCTGTCATCACAGCGACAGCCCAGAACAGTCAGGGCTGGGGTGGGAGCTGCCAGGGGACTGCGACCCACAGGAGGGAGGGGACACGTGAGCGAGAGTCCTGGATAACGAGAGCAGATCTGCTAGGCAAGGGTGGCGAGGGGTTCCGCCTGCGCTAGAGCTTGGAGGAAAGAGAAGTTTGAGTAGCTCCCCCGGAGGGTGGCTGTCGGCCTCTTGTCCTGCCCTGAAGTGGACCAGCACGGGGGGTGAGGAGGGTTCACTGCTTTGTACCTGAGTTTCTGCCTCCTATCCTCAGGGTGGGTGATGTCAAATGCACCAGGTGGTTTGAGGAATAATAAAATCAGTCACGTGGCGAGCTTGCCATCGGTCCCGACAGTCAACGATAAATGTCCCTCTGAAGTCCCCGACACTTAGCCACACTGCCCTATTACAGCTGTTCCAAGGTTCTGTTTGTTCAGTGGGCCCCGCCCAGGAAGGCTCCTCGCAAGGCACAGCCACATCTGATGGTGTCTGCTGCCCCGGACTAACGGTGTGATCCCGGCGTTTGTTGGGCACTCACTTGATGTGCCAGGCAGGGTTTGGGGCGCTGGAAACGCAGTGGCGGCTGACGTGCCCTAAAGATCAGTCCGCAGCAGACGGGCAAGCAGAATAAGCAGGAGAAGCTGAGGTGCGAAGCGTGCTTGGGGGTCACCAGGGAAGGAGGACCTGCTTATGCTGGGGCCATGGACAGGCCCTCCAGACAAAGGGAGCAGCAAAGGCTCTGTGGCAGGAATGCAGTCCGTGAGCTTAAGGAACAAAGGAGGCTGGGATGGCTGGACTGCAGGGAGTGAAAGGAAGAGGGGAGGGTATGAGGTCCAAGGTCCTAGGGATGGGTCACTCCACTCCTGGCCGCCAAGGGGAGGACTTTGCTTTTAGTACCCAGGGGAGGGTTCAGCCTGGGGGCCCCTGACCTGACAAGGGTTCACTGGCTCCTAGCTGCTGGTGGGGACAGGAGCTGCTGTGGCATTCAGGAGGGCGAGGAGGGAGGCGGGACCAGCCACGGAAGCAGGCAGTGGGGACGCAGCAGGGACTGGATTCTGGAGGTGGGGCCGGTGGGACTTGCTAACAGATGAGCAACGAGGTGCAGAGGAGAAAGAAATGAAGATGTTTAGGTTGTTAACCGAAGTAACTTGAGGTGGGAAGTGGCTGCTCAGTGAATAGGGCTTGTTCGCTTGCGCCCCAGTAGTGGGGCTGGTCGCGTGCCACGTGCATCCCGAGGTCGCGAGTTCATGTCCTGGTGCTGGGACTGGTGGGATCAACCAAGATGAACTACTGAGTAAAATCAAGTGCTTCTTCCTCCTCTCTTCCTGCCTGCCTCTGCTCGCCTTCATTCCTGCCTACACCTTTCGTTAAAAAAGTTTATTTATTTATTGTTGTCTGAATAAGTTACTTTTAAAAAGAGCAGGTTCCTCGAGTGCACCATAGGCTGGGCACTGTTGGAAGCACTTTACATGTATTAATCCACCTGACACCCCAGCCACCCATCGAGGATGTGTCTGTGTGGCCCCTGGAACACAGCTGATGTGCCTCCGGGTCGCACTGCCAGGAAGTCGGGTGGGGATCAGTGGGCTGATGTGTGGGCCTCCCCAAAGAACCCTGTCCCCGCCTCCCAGCCCCTCTCCCCATAACACTCCCCCTTCTCTCCCCCAGCACTGCCCCCCACTCTGGCCGGAGCACACCCAGCAGCTCCCCCTCTCTCCGGAAGCGGCTGCAGCTCTTGCCCCCGAGTCGCCCCCCACCTGAAGCAGAACTGAGCACCATGGTGGAGAAGGGGTCAGATAGCTCCTCGGAGAAGGGAGGGGTGCCTGGAACACCCAGCACCCAGAGCCTGGGCAGTCGCAACTTCATCCGCAACAGCAAGGTCGGGGGAGCCCCAGGGGAGGGGAGGAGGGGGCCGGGCACAGGGGCTGGTTCTGAGCCTACTCATTTCTCTTGCAGAAGATGCAGAGCTGGTACAGTGTAAGTACTGGGGAGGTGGGGCTTGTGGGAGTGGGCCAGGGGCTGGGGTCCGCACACCTGTCGCATCCCGTGGTGTTGCTTTGTGCTGTGTCACCCCTAGTGCGTCACCTAACCTCTCTGAACCACCCCTCTGAAGGGCACATTCGCTAACATTCACAGTCAGCGAGGCCGGTGGGTACTTGGACGGGGCCAGCTGAGGCAGAGACCAGGAGCTGACTCCTGGGTGAAGGTCGCGTAGGCACCTGAGAGCCAGACCCCGGGACCCCAGAGAACCGGCCTGCGGCTGAGGAGACCCAGGGGCTTCTGGGAGCTTTGTAGGGCAGTGTTAGGGGTGCGACCGCTTTCAGGGCCTCACCTCCCAAGCTTCCCGCAGATGCTGAGCCCCACGTACAAACAGCGGAACGAGGACTTCCGGAAACTGTTCAGCAAGCTCCCTGAAGCCGAGCGCCTCATTGTGGGTGAGTCTGCACCCAGCCCCGGCTGCCCTCCCACTCTGCCCGGGACAGCAGTGTGACTCGGGTGTCTGCCGTCTCTCCCCTGGCCGCCTCAGATTACTCCTGTGCCTTGCAGCGCGAGATCCTCCTCCAGGGCCGCCTCTATCTCTCCGAGAACTGGATCTGCTTCTACAGCAATATCTTCCGCTGGGAGACGACAGTGAGCTGCTGGGACCAGAGGGCCGGGGTGGCAGGGCCCTGGGCCCTGCTGACCTGCCTTTCGTCCTCAGATTTCCATCCAGTTGAAGGAAGTGACGTGTCTGAAGAAAGAAAAGACGGCCAAGCTGATCCCCAATGCCATCCAGATCTGCACGGAGAGCGAGAAGGTGAGCAAGGGACCCCGGCCAGCTCCTCGCCGGCCCCTCCGCCTCCTAAGCCCTGCGCCGTGCATGCAGAACCTCTCACGCCGCTCACGTAGGTTGTTTTAAATTTTGTTGTTATTGTAGTGATTATTCTACACGTTAAAATAGCTTCCTATGTAAAGGTTCCCCATTCATTAGATATATGTCCGCACACCCTGCCCTCCACCACATCACCAAGTTCTTCCCCACTGTCCTGTGGGCTCCGCCACCATTTGCCCCCTCCTGCCCCATTCCCTGTTGGTGACCTCAGTTCTGTTGCAGATACTCAAGGGTTGGTTTTATTTCATCTGTTCCTTTGTTTTGTCTGTTCACATTCCACCTATGAGTGAGGTCATCTGGTCTCTATCTTTTTTCTTTTGACTTGTTTCACAGACCATAATGCCCTCTAGATCCCTCCATGTTGATTCTGATGACAGGGTCTCATCTCTTCTAAGGGCTGTGTAACACAGTCAGTTACTTTTTAAACACTCCTCCAGCTCCTGCCCAGGCCCAGGCTCCACGTCTCTGACCTGGATCGCCTCCTGCCTCAGTCCCTGCACACTGTCCCCTCACAGAGCTGCTCTGGGGCAGTCTGAGAGTAAAAGTCTTCCCTCTCATGTATCCATCGCCTCGTGTACCCTCTCCACTTGGAAACCTTCCCTGTTGTTCCATTGTCCTTATGATTGTCGCCTCATTGTCCCAAGGTGACTGTTTCCCCACAGTGGTGAGACAGGCTGGGAGGATACATGGGGGAAGACGTCACAGCATACTTCCCTTTGTGTTGTATTCGTCCAGGGGTGCTCAGCTGGCCACCCCAAGCAGGCAGAGGAGACTGGGAATATCCCCTGGGCTTCCCCTCCCAACCCACCATTCTGGGCTGAATGTCTAGAAATGTGCCCATTCTTCACCCTGGATGGTCAGCTCTGGGGACAGGGACAAGTGGCTCTCTCCTCACTGTGGTGACCGCATCATCACCCAGGGAAGGGCTGGGCACAGGATGAACCTACTGTGGAGTGAATGAAGGGATAGAGACCAGGAGCATGATGGGGAGGGGCTTCCCCTCACTCTGACCCCCTGACAGCCCCCTGTCTCCTGCAGCATTTCTTCACCTCCTTCGGGGCCCGGGACCGCTGCTTTCTCCTCATCTTCCGTCTCTGGCAAAATGCGCTTCTTGAAAAGGTAGGCCTGGGCAGGGCCTGGGGTGGACCAGGGGCCATGGAGCCAGGGGTGTCCGAACTCAGGACACTGAAAGACCCCCAACTCTTCTCCATAGGCACCAGTGCAAAGCACCTGCAGCTTCCTCCATAGGCCCCCCCAGCACCCCCGGTGGGCCCCAGTATTAGACCCTGCCCAGAGAGATGCGTATTCACGGCCCCTTTCACCACCTGAAAATCCCGAGTGCTCTGAAGCAGGATTTTGAATTTCATTTCATTTTTATTCCATTAAAAAGTCCACACACGCTTGTGTAGCACAGGTTTCTGTCTCAGTTAACGAGACTTAACGTGTCATGACAAAAAATACTAGCGTGTGTGACTGGCGTAAATCTTAGAACTGTAATTCAAACACAGAGTTGTAGAATGTACCAGGGATTCTCCAACTGCAGTTTCTGGAGTTCTTTTCGCGTCTGAAAATTATTCTAGTCTCTTAAGAGCTTCTGTGTACGTGGGTCAGATCTGTCCATGTTTACTGCATTAGAACTGGAAACCGGACATTTTTAAACACACGGACACACGTGCTCACACGTTGCTTTTGCTACCAGGACAGTGACAACGTTGCGGGTCATGTGGGCTCTGGAAGCCTCACTGTATTCCCATGAGAGAGGAGGAGTGGTTATTGTTACTGCGGTTTTGCAGTGTGCAGTGCAGTCTTGTCTTTCTTAGATCCCCAAACTTCTTAATTTTGAATCATGTCTTGCCCCGAAGATTTTGAGGAAGGGATTTTAGACATTTACTTGTCGCCATCTGAGAGTCTGGTGTGTGCCAGCCCTGAGCGGGCTCCTCAGGGATGCCCACTGCGGTCGCTTGAGTTTACATGGGCTGCGTTGGGCTGCAAGTAACTGTAAACCCAACGGTGGTTGAAGCAAATAGATGCAGAGCGACTGCATTCGGAAGTAATAGTGCTGCTGGCTTCCAGACACTATTTTGAGCACAAATTAACTCATTTACTCTTCATAACCATCCTGCAAGGCAGCGTGGTTATTTCCTGCACCAGTTGGACATGCAGGGATAGACTTCTCCATGGTCACACGGGCTTTCATGCAGCAAAACCATTGCCGTCCGGTTCTGGCGTCCACTCGGCCACACTGATGCTAATGTAGCAAGAGATCTGGAGATAAGCAGTCCAGAGTGGGGTTTGAGGGCTCCCCTGTGGTATCAGAGACTCAAGCTCTTGTTCATTCTTCCACACTGTCACCCCTCTGCCTGTTGATGTTTGGTCCACAAGCTGGTTGCCTCATGGTTGCAGAATGGCTGCTGCAACTCCAACTCCCAGACATCATGCATTTGCATCAGTTTCCCAGACTTGAGGAAAAGGGTGACTAGAAAGTGGGTTTTCCTTTATCAAGGAAACAAAGCCTCCTTTAACAGACTTCTCTATCTCTTTGACTACAATTGGGTCACATGACCACCCTTAGTTGCAAAGGAGGGCGGGTATGTGGCAAAGGAAAGATGAAGTGGCGTGAGAGTTATAATTCACCCCTGAGGCTGGGGAAGATTTTCATGGCAGACAGCTGGGGGGTGTTCTGGCAGGGAGGGAAGGTGCGTAGATGCTAGGCAGGTGCTGTACAGTGTATGCCGTCCTCCAGGACCCCAGAGGGCCCAGACCCGCCCCTCCAGCGGTGCTGTACTCGTGTCCTCTCGGGACCGGCCCCGCCGTGGCCAATCTTGGGGCCAGGAGTGTGAGAGCAGGTGCCTAAGGGTGGGGGGGTGCCTCAAAGTCCCAGAATCTATACCCCATAATGTCAGCTCTTTGAGGCAGGGTCACCCAGTGGGTAGCTCCAAGGTACTAGACCAGCCCCCTGGGATCACATCTTAGCACCGTGGCTTCCTGATAGGATGACCTTGGACACCCCTGGACCTCAGTGCCATTGTCTTAACATGATAATATCAGCACTTTACAGAATTGCTTTGAAGACTCAGTGAGTTAGCACAGGTAAAGGGGTTTGAAGAATGTCTGGCCCGCGGTAACAGCTCAGTGAGTGTTAACTGCTGCTACTGTTTTATACTGTATTATCACAATTTTGTCATCATCATCAGCCATTCTGGCCATGGGTAGCTGACAGCCCAGGACCACTAGGAAGTTCGCTGTGGACAAGACAGCATAGGGTGGAGGTCGGGGTGCCTGGAGTCTGCTGAGTTTCAATCCTGGAGTTGCCTCGCCTCTGGTCACCTGTGTGACCTCAATCTCATGACTTCCTTCCCTGGGCCTCCTGTTCTCTGTGAAAATGGGGATATTAAGTCATACTGTGGGCATGTTATGGGGACTTGTTGGTAAAGTCCTGAGCACATGGGTGCCAGTGCCCTAGGGCGCCCCTCTGCTCCTAAGGGGCTAGCTAGCTAGAAACCATGCTGCCCCCTTGTGGAAAAATGGGGACTGGCTAAGGCCAAGGGCTGCTGGGCACAGGTGGGAGGGGCTCTGCCCCCTGGTGGCGGACGCCAACCCCGTGTCCTGCCCCCAGACACTGAGTCCGCGGGAGCTCTGGCACCTGGTGCATCAGTGCTACGGCTCAGAACTGGGCCTCACCAGTGAGGACGAGGACTACGTCTGCCCCTTGCAGTTGAACGGTCTGGGGTGAGTTTGGTTGGCGGCCGGTTCCTGGGGTTGTGGAGAGACACGAGGGACTGTACAGAGCTCCCCGAGTCCTGGGTGGGCTGAGGTAGGTGTACAAAGTCTGGGTATCTGGGGTCTCAAGGATCCAGCAATCCCACTTCCTCCCTTTCCCACAGGAGCCCCAAGGATGTGGGAGATGTGATTGCCCTGAGCGATATCACCCCCTCTGGGGCAGCTGACCACAGCCAGGAGCCAAGTCCTGTGGGTTCTCGCCGTGGTCGTATTACCCCCAACCTTTCCCGAGCCAGCAGCGATGCCGACCACGGGGTGAGCAGGACGATGGAGGAGAGGAGAGGGTGCTGGCGGGAAGAAGCAGAGCAAGGCTTCTCTCTGGGGAGGGGGCAGACTGACAAGCTGGGGAGGGCAGAGAAGGGAATGGACAGAGGACGGAGGAGGTGGATAGAGTGATGGTATGGAGATGGGAAAATGGGCAAGGAAATAGGAAAAGAGAGACAAGCAAAAGGGGAGACAGACAGGAGAGGTGAGAGACTGAAGAGGCAAATCACTGCTGGAGGCATGGATGGATGGATGGACAGATGGGTGGGTGTAGGTAGGTGAGGTAGGAGACAGATTCATAAGGCATAAGAAGGACAAGCATGAAAAAGATTCGGGCCTAGACATCCAAGACAAAGCCTGACAGCGACTAAGAGGAACCCTGGTCTGGGCTTCCTGGGCTCCCTGTGGCTTCGCTGTCAGCTGTCAGCACGCACAGCCTCCCAGCACTGGTTTTCTACAGTCTCAGCTCCTCAGGTCTCAGTGGCTACCTGGCCTGGGGATCAGGCAAGGATGGCGGCGGGGCAAACCGGATTAAATCTTTCTCTGTAGGCAGAGGAGGACAAGGAGAAGCAAACAGAGAGTCAGCCAGATGCCTCCTCCAGCCAGACAGTGACCCTGGTGGCTGAACCCCCGACCTCAGAGCCTACCCCGCCTGAGGGTCCCACCTCCCTGGGCCCCTTGGACCTGCTCCCTAGCGAGGAGCTGTTGACGGACACGAGTAACTCCTCCTCATCCACAGGGGAGGAAGGTGAGTCAGGTGGTCTTTCCATTTGCTTCAGTCACACAGGACAGACCTTACTCAGACAGGCTTGCACAGGAATTTGGGGCTTGGTGGACAAGAAAGGCATCCAAGTATGTTAGAAATCTGCCTATCTTAGCTCTGCTCTGAGGCGGCATGGCCAGGGTTCAAATCCTTGCCACATGCTTCTCAGCTCTATAACTTGAGCAACTTTCTTAACCTCTCTGAGCCTGCTTTTCCTCCCCCGAAAGTCGGGCTGAGCTGCAATACTGTCACAGTTTGTTGGGAAAAGTAAAGGAGTTAATGCATGTAGAGTGTGGGTAAGGGTGAGCTTTTACTTCTTTTTTTCCTGCGTTTTTTCTGTGCCAACTTCATTCTCTGGTGGCCTCTACTTTTGTGGAGGCAGAACGCCCAGCCCTGCCCAGACAAACCTGGCAGAGACTGAAAGCATGTTTGTCCCAGAAGCTGTGCCGAGAACTCTAGGGGTGGCTCTTACTGGTCCAGGGTGGAGCATATTCTCACCCCGGAACCACTCACCATGGCTGCGTGACCTTGACTTGTCTTGGGTCTTGTTCGTGCCCTTGCACCAGTCATGGTGTCTGTCTGTCTCTACTCATGCACTTGAATCAATGACTTGGCTAGAGCCCCAGGCCAGTGACCCTGGGGACACATGCTCCTCCCTGTGACCCTGGGTCAGGTTGTAGGTGTACGCCCCACCCCGAGCCCAGGGAGGTGGCATATGCCCACCCTAAGACCGTCCCTGTACAGAGGAGCCGAGCAGTGCTGTCGGTGTCCACTCAGATCCAGGCCTGGGGTGGGGGAGCTGCCTTCTGGAGGGAAACTGAGGCACCGCTCTGAGCAGAACAGCACACAGGTAGGGTCATTCCCGCCCTCTGTCTCCCAGCTGACCTGGCCGCCCTGCTTCCTGACCTCTCCGGCCGTCTCCTCATCAACTCCGTCTTCCACGTGGGTGCCGAGCAGCTCCAGCAGATGCTCTTCTCAGACTCACCCTTCCTGCAGGGCTTTTTGCAACAGTGCAAGTTCACAGGTCAGTGGGCAGAGGTCACCGGATGCAGGGGAGGCAGGGCTGACAGGGAAGTACAGAGAGTGTTAGACACTGTCGGACAGACTGGGCTGGGCAGGACTCCCAGCCTCTCTCTGCCTCCACTTCTCCTTCTGTATAGTGGGGGTGTGATAAGAGTACCTGTCTCCAGGGATCCCTGAGAACTAAATCGGTAAACAACTAGGGAAAACCCAGAGCAGGAATATTTAACATGTGAATAGATAAGCGCATTTAGTGCCCGCTTTGCTGGGCAGAGATGAAGCCATCGTGTAGAGCAGCACATAAATAATTACCACACATCACAGGATAGGGAGCCGAAGGGCGGGATGTGGTGGGTGTTGGCACTACCTGTGAAGGAGGAACAGAGGCTCCTGAGGAAGGGGAGGAGGTGGGGTGAGGAGCCAGCACGTACGAGGAACAGGCACTAGGGGAAACTCGTGACGTGGGACCCTGGTAGCCAAGTGTGGAGCGGGGAACACGGAGGCATCAGACTTCACCGCAGAGCCTGTGAAAGAGATTCAAAATGGGAGGGCTGGTCAGATGTTTCTTCCCCTAGAGAAGAATAAGACTGTGCCTTGTATTGGCGGGTATACGGGTCCCCTAACTCTGCCTGTGGATATTGGCACATCAGGCTGAGGAACGCAGACTCTGGGGCACTGGGGAGCCATGGAGTGTTCTAGGCAGATAAGGGGCAGTGAGGTGTGGTGTCAGGAAGACAAAGGCTAGAGGGAAGCCAGGGCAGACAAGGATAGACTGAACCAGGAATGATGCTCATCAAGTGAACTGGCGGGGGCGGAATGTCCAGCACTCTAGGGGAGCCTGGAGGACAGTGAGGCCAGGCCTGAGATGGCCCAAGAAGCGGGGCAGGTTTGGGGATACTGAGGCCCATGTGAGGCCTACGGGTGTGAGGACTGGAGGGCTTTCTGGGGGAGGACCCAGGACTGGAACAGAGAGGGAAACTGATGCTGTGGGTGGGAGTTAGACAGTCCTAGGAAGGGTCCAAAGTGTAGGGAGGAGAGACGTTCCGGCATCTCACACTTGGGTCCAGAAGGAAGAGGGGGCATGGAGGAGGGCGGGTCTGCGAGCCACTCACCAGAGAACCAAAAACTTCCAAGAATTCTGCGCCTCTAGAGCGTGGAGTGGAGACTGGAGAACGGTCTCCTCATTCTTCTCCTGCCTCTCACAGACGTGACCTTGAGCCCCTGGAGTGGGGACAGCAAGTGCCACCAGCGCCGAGTGCTGACCTACACCATTCCCATCAGCAACCCGCTGGGCCCCAAGAGCGCCTCTGTGGTGGAGACACAGGTGGGCCAGGCCAGGCGGGCCGGAGGGGACGCGCTGGGCAGCGCGGCAACCCTGACTCCCTCCCCTGGCCCCGCAGACGCTGCTCCGGCGCGGCCCACAGGCCAGCGGCTGCGTGGTGGACTCGGAGGTGCTGACGCAGGGCATCCCTTACCAAGACTATTTCTACACGGCCCACCGCTACTGCGTCCTGGGCCTCGCCCGCAACAAGGCCCGGCTCCGGTGAGCAGCAGCCGGCCCCCAAAGCGGTCCTGGGCCATGCCCCGTTCTCCCACCCCACGTCAGAACACAGCATGGGCTGCCACCCTGGAAGAGCGCAAGTGTGGGGTCACGAGGGGTCAGGAGCACCCCGAAGCGTTTGGCCGAGGCCCTAGCAGGATGGAGCTGCCGTCAGCTGGGGTGGGAAAGGGGAGGTCAGGGGCTCAGTGTGGACGTGTGAGCTGTCACAGCCCCCTGCATGGATTTGGGGGACCGCAGTGAGAGGTGGTGCTAGGCGAGGTGAGGGTGAGGCCACTTTGAAGAGCAGATGGGAGGCAGGGGACAGAATGGGGCTGGGGTCCGACTAGCTGGCATTTGGGATGAGTGGGGTGACAAGTGGGGTCACAGGGAAGCCATGGGGGGGGCGTGTCTGTTTTGTATGTGGGTGAGTTGGGGGAAGGGACGCTGCCCTGGCCAGCAGACAGCAAGGCTGGAGTCTGACCCGTCCCCTACCCCAGGGTGTCCTCTGAGATTCGCTACCGGAAGCAGCCCTGGAGCCTCGTGAAGTCGCTCATTGAGAAGAACTCGTGGAGCGGCATCGAAGACTACTTCCACCACTTGGGTAGGGGACACGATCCCTGGGCTGGGACAGGGGTGGCTCCGTGCAGACGCGCAGAGAGAGCCTGCTGTCCCATCTGCAGAGCGAGAGCTGGCCAAGGCTGAGAAGCTGTCCCTGGAGGAAGGCGGGAAGGATGCCCGGGGATTGCTGTCCGGCCTCCGGAGGCGCAAGCGGCCCCTGAGCTGGAGGGGTCATGGTGACGGACCACAGCACCCAGACCCTGACCCTTGCACCCGGGCCGGCATGCACACCTCGGGTTCCCTCAGCTCCCGCTTCTCGGAACCTTCTGTGCACCAGGGCCCCGGGGCTGGCATCCCCGGCGCCCTGGTTCTCATCAGCATTGTGTGAGTAAGGGTGCTGGGCTGTGAGTCTGACAGGCCCGGATGTGCGTCTGATGGTGTGACCACGGGCGGGTGCTTAGCCTCCCTGGGCCTCTGTCCATGGGATCTCAGGCTTCTCTCACAGCAAGGCTTAAATGAGAGGGTGTCTTGGGGCTTCTGGCAGAGTGCCTCACCCCATGTGCTTCTCACTTGTTGTGGGAACATTTTCCCTGCTGGGAGAGTGGGGCTCTCCCCGGGGCTCTGGGGGCAGTCACAGTACCTGAACCTGCCCAGGGGGCTGGGAAGGCTCTCAAGAGGAAGGATGCAGAATTAGGGGAACCACGAGAGGTACGCACAGAAGTAATGTAGTTTATACATTTCACTTGTGTTCTGTGCCTGCCTTTCAGCTGAGTGATGCTGGGGGCACAAGAGTGAGCAGCAGCCCTGGGGAGAGGCAGAACTGACAGCATATCAGAGCGATAGGGGCTGGGATGGGGGACTTGGGCGGAGGGTACAGGGCTAGAATAGGGACATGGGAGGAAGGGACAGGGCTGGGATGGGGAACATGAGAAGAGGGGACAGGACTGGGATAGGGGACACAGGCAGAGGGGACAGGGCTGGGATGGGGGACATGGGCGAGGGGGCAGGGCTGGGATGGGGAAGACACTCCAGGCCCAATGGGTGGGCAGTCAGGAAAGGCTTCCTGGGAAGGCAGAGGATGCCTGAGCAGGACTGGGGGCGAGAGGGGTGAGGTATGCAGAGGCCTGGCGTTCTGAGGAAATGGGAGTAAGCTCCAGCAGGCCCTGGGAGGTAAGAAGCCCACCACATGGCCTTCTGGGCCTCAGTGTCCCCACAGCAGCAGTCTGTTGAGAGGTGGTGTGGCTGTTGGCTCAGAACTGCGGGGGGCTAGAGGAGGGTGGGGTGGCGGGCCGGGCGGCTCTCATCTCTTTGTCTCCCCTGACTGCCTCCTCAGGATCTGTGTGAGGTAGGGTCCTGCATCCTGCGCCTCCCCTCCCTTCCTCACTCCCAGCCACCCATGCTCCCTGCTCCATGCCCGGCTCTCCCAGGGAGGGGGCTGGCGTGGCAGTTGAGAGCGTGGGCCCCAGACAGGCCTGACTCCGAACCCTGTCTCCTGCTTACGGACTGTGTGACCCGAGGCCTGTCTCCCTCCCTCTCTGAGTCTTCAGTTTCTGCCTCTGAAAGGGGGTCATTGGGGTGGTCCTTGGAGGTGTGGTTGTGGGGGCCCCCGACCGTGGGGGCCTCCATGTCCAGGCCTCCTGACCTCTCTCCCTGCCCCTAGCCTCATCATCCTCATCGCCCTCAACATCCTTCTATTTTACCGCCTCTGGTCCCTGGAGAGGACGGCCCACACCTTCGAGTCCTGGCACAGTCTGGCCCTGGCCAAGGGGTGAGTGGGCTGGGCCCCGCGGGTTGGGAGTGTGGGCTGATGCCAGCGACCCAGGCCCGCTCAGGCCGCGCGTCCCCGCAGCAAGTTCCCGCAGACAGCCTCGGAGTGGGCGGAGATCCTGGCGCTGCAGAAGCAGTCCCACAGCGTGGAGGCACACAAGTGGCGGCAGATCCTGCGGGCATCCGTGGAGCTCCTGGACGAGGTGCGCTGGGACCCCCAGGTCACACCCCAGGACTCAGCTCCTGCCCCTGGGCCTCTGTCCCCCTCTGGAAAATGAGGCAGCCGCTCCTCGTCCCACCTCCCAGGGTTGCGAGGAGAGTTAGGGGGCTGGAAGAAGGAACTTGGCTCTCCTGGGGGAAAGATCCCGGGCTGTCAGCCTGCAGACACGGCTGGATCCAGACACTCAGTGGGGAGAAGTGTCTGCACCATCTTGACTCAGTTTCCCCAGTGTTGGCTGCATTTGGAGTCAGAAGGGCAGGTGTGCCTCAGCACCAGGCTGACCGTCCCTGGTTGCCAGGGTCACATGCCCACCTCTGGTGGGCACTCTCAGTGGCCAGGGTAGGCCAGGCAGTGTCCCTGTGCCCCTGGTCCCCATTAGGGGTCACCCTCAGACCTGAGGGTGGGGGAGGGGTCCTCCTGAGTATTGGGGTCTCGCCTCCAGAAGGGGGTCACCCAAGACACCCTCTGTGGTGGGGCAGCATCGAGTCAGCATCCAAGTTCTAGCTCTGAGGTGTGACCTTGTGCAGCTGGCTTCCCCGTGTGAACCTTGGCTCCTCCTCTGGGATAATTGATGTCACCTCGGAGGCTTTTGTGGGGATTGAGTGAGTTAACATCTGAAAGCACTGTGTGTGTGCTTGCTGTCATTAGAGTGGCCCACGTCAGGCCCACAGCAGATGCGTGGTGAACATGACTTCACCACGCGGGGGTGGGTCAGCGCTAAGGCCAGGCACGGGGGTGGCGGGGGGAGTCGTGCCCATGCGGAGCTGGTGGCACTGGCTGGTTCCCAAAGGCATTGAAGCCCAGGTTGGCGGGTGATGGTAAGAATCCAGTTCTCGCTAGGGTCCCATAATGCCAAGACCCATCTTTTGGGGCCTCTGGGTACCCTGAAACCATGCTCAGAGATTGCTGCTCATTCTGGGAAGGAGGACGGGGTGGGTGGAGGCTGGGGGCCTCTTCCCTCCCCATCCTGAGTTAATTCTGATCGTTTTCCTCTCAATGCTGAGAGCAGAGATGATTTCACAATTCCATGCTTCTGACAGACAGATGGGGCGGGGCTATCCTAAGTGCTAAATATGTCCGATTGTTCCCCACCCCACCCCGTCTTGTCTTAGAGAGGGGGGCGTCAAGGTCCAGGGCACCGAGATCTCAGGGCGCACAGTAGGGGGTAAGAAAACCACTGTGCCCCAAGCTCTCCTGTGAGCCAGGTCCTAGGTTCTCACCCCTCAGACCCCATAAGCCCCTGAGAAGCTGGTATGTTACCCGTCTTTCAGAGGAAGGACCCGGGGCCCAGAACAGCTAGGAGCTTGCCCAAGGTGACCCAGGAGTCACAGCAGGGTTAGAACCCAGGCATCTAGGTTCCTCCCGCCTGCTGCTGTGAGAAGTGGAACTGGGTCTGCAGGTGATCGGGTGGGGGTGTGTGGCATCTCTGATCTCCCCCAGTTCCTTCAGGGCAGGACGGGGGGCATCACGTCTGCTGGTGCTCACCCTGCCCTGCACACCTCCTCCTCCAGATGAAGTTCTCACTGGAGAAGCTGCATCAAGGCATCACCGTCTCAGACCCTCCCTTCGACTCTCAGCCACGGCCCGACGACAGCTTCTCCTGAGGATGCCTGGCCATGCGGCCATTCCCCCAAACGGACAGATGGACACAAAGCCTTGGCGGCCACTGCTGGCACGGTGTGAGCGCCTGGAGCCTCCCTCCCACCCACCCCTCCCGGTGGCCTGGCCAAGGGCCACTCAGACATGGGGACCACAGAACCGTTGCACTTTAGACCAGTGTATGCGAGTCCAGCTGCCGTCACCTACCCAGCCAGGGCGCTGGCCTGGCCTTCGGAGGCCCCCACTAACTTATTTTGCCCGGCTGGGGTTGTGGGGGGGATGCCTCCCCAGGTGCACGAATCCCTCAGCTCTGGGTTTAATGTATTATATTTATTCGGGGCTGCCGAAGCCCCAATAAAGGGTTGGAAAGGGCTGTGTCTGTGTCTGCAGGGCTCTGGGAAGGTGGGGTGGGGAGGGAGCATCCCATTATACTCAGACCCAGCCATGACCCAGGGTGGGGAGCTTCCCATTTTCTGGGACCATTGTCACTGACGTGACCTGGAATCCCCCAGCTTCTTACACAAAGTTTGCATCTTGTGTAAGTGCCAAGGACAGACACTGGTACCCAGTAGCCCTGGGTTCAAATCCTACCCCTGACACCCAGCTGCCAGGAAGCCAAGGGCAGCTTACTTCCGAGCTCTAATTCCCCTCTGGACCAAGGGCAGGAGAATAGCACCTGTCTCTCCGTGATTATGAGTGAGTGGTTCTCAAACTTGAGCTGCTTCAGAATCCCCTGGAGGGCGATTAAAAGCAGACTGTATAGACACTGGACCCACCTTCAGAGTTCCGGACTCAGCATTTTGGGGGTTGAGATTCTGCCCTTCTAACGAGTTCCCAGGTGACACCAATAAGAACTGTTACTATGAGGCGTCAAGAGTTAATAAATTTAACTTCCAAGTTCAATGAAAGTGGCTACTTACAAGGGCCTGATACAGAGTAGGTATTTAATAAATGTTACTCCTATTGCAGAAAAGTTGAGGGGAAAATAACCCCTGGAGGGAGCATCGATTATATACTGGTTCTGTGCAAGGTCTGGGGTTCTTTTCTCATGGGGACGCTATGTGATGGAGAGAGAGACGGTGACACATCTCAGGCCATTAACGGAGAGAAGGACAGCAGGCCTGGCCCTTAGCATCTCCACATTTTTATACAGGTCCTCATCCCCTCAGGATCCCACAGCAGCCCATGGGGTCAAAACCATCTGGACCGTCTTACTGATGAGGAAGAGGACCTAGAGGCAGTCCCTGGTCCAGGTAGAGCCCAGACCTGGCTCACTAAAACCCCCAGGTGGACATGTCACAGGCTGTAAGAATCATCCTAAGTGGTGGGCAGAGGACTGGAGGAGGGGTTACAGATGGACAAGTGGTGAAGGCCAGAGCAACCAATGTGGCCATGGGAAGTTACCCACCCCGGCCTCAGTCTCCCGCACCTGTAAAGTGGGCATAATGGACACCTACCTTGGAGGGAGAAGGAAATGAATATTGGTCAGGTGCTTAGACAGCGCCCAGTCCATAGGAGGGGCCCCTGCCTGGGGCCTAACCTGTCCTCACTGCCTCTGCCTGCCGCCCCCTGCCAGAGGCAGGACTTGGAACAGCAAGAGGGCTGTTTTCTGCAGGGGAATTTCACTGCCCAGAAGGTACTGACGCAGAGGCCCAGACCACAAAGGTGTCCGGTGTCCCTAGCTTCCTGTCCCTCTGCCCTGGGCCTGCCTCACATCCTGCTTCCTCTTGCCTGGCAGGGCTGGGCCAGGGCGATTCTGGGACTTTGCCCCGACCCAGAACTGGTAGCCAGGACCTGGGCAGCAGTCCCCAGTCAAAAGTCTCCATCCCGATGTGAAGCAGCGGTTAGCTCATTCGCCTCTGAGGAGCACAGGCCACATATCCCTGTGTTCAAGTACCAGATTTTTTTTTTTTTTCGGGGGTTGGCAACCAGTGTGAATAACTACATAAAAATGAAAATTATTCCTCTCTCTTTCTCCCTGCCTGCCTACTTGCCTTTATTCCTGCCTGCACTTTTCCTTTAAAAACAAAACAAAATAAAAATCTCAGTCCTACCCTCATGCTGACAGCCCAGGGCCTCCAACCCAATCCTCTCCATTTGGCAGGATTCCAGATTCACAGGCCGGCTGCATGACCGGAGGCAAGAGAGTGACTCAGCCTCAGTTTCCTCTTCTGTAAAATGGGGATAATAACTTCATGGGAATGAGGAGGTAGAAGTGGATTTAGCCTGTCAACAGCACGAATTTCAGCATCTGGCTGCAGGGTATCTACAGTGTGACGGGCACAGCTCAGGTGCTGGGGACACAGTGCAGGCAGGACAATGTCCTCATCCTGGGGAGCTTAGATTCCAGGGTGGGAGAGACAGAGGGTGACCAGAGAAACTATATAAAGGAAGACTCTAATGTCAGGTAGTGACAGCTGCTCTGGAAAAAAACAAAACAAGTAAGGAGGTCAACTCGGACCAGGAGTCGGGGAGCCAGGTCCCCACAGCCAAAAGAAGATCTGACAAAGGTGACAGGGGAGTCAAGAGATACAGGAAGTGAGGCCTTTGGTCCCCTGGGCAGAAGCAGGTCCCAGCCCTGCGGCAGGAATGAGCTTGGAGTGTTAGAAACTGCAGAGCTGGGATGGGCAAGCGGGGAGAAGCTGACGTCAGAGGCAAAGAAGGGTGGGGGGGGGGTTCATGAAGGGCCATCCTCCTGAAAAGTGGCACTTGGGACCCCCCCCCAGAACAGCCAAGGGTGCTCTTACCCACGTGGGTGGGTCTGGAATACTACCGATAGACTTAGCCGGGCCACCCCGTACCCCGTGACCACTTGGGTGCCTGCACAGTGCCCTCCAAACCCTGAAAGCCGGGGAACTTGAGGGGGTGAGCCACCTGGAGGTCCCAGTCCAGTGCCCCAGCATCCCAGGAGCATGACCTCCAGCGTCTGAAGTTGGAAGCCCTGGCCCCAGACCGCCCTCTCAGTCCTCGGGTGACCTTTCCCAGACTTTGAGGCCGGGGTCCTCCAGCCCTGGAGAGGTCAGAAACGCCCAGGCCCTCCTGCCCGGGTCCAGAAGCCGAGGTCCCTCCGCCGCCGGGAGAGGCCAGTGCCGCGGGCGCCTCCCGGGCCGCTGCGGCAAAGGCAGGGTGGCCGCGCCCTCCCCCCGCGGTGATTCATCCCGCCCCCTCCCTCTGCCTCCTCCTCCCCGGCCGCCGCCGCCGCCGCCGCCGCCGCTGCAGTGCGCAGGAGCCCGCGGCCCGCGCCCTCGCGCCGAGCCGGAGCGGGGCCGGGGTCGGTGCGCCCGGCGGCGCGCGGCCGCACAGCAGCCCGAGCAGCGGCCGCCGCCAGCGCGGCGGGGATGTCCGGTCGCCGGGCCCCGGGGCTGGGCCCCCGGCGGTAACCGGAGCGGGGGGGCGAGCCCCCCCCTCCTCCCCCCTCGCGGTCCCAGAGCCGCAGCTGCTGCGCCCGCGCGCTCCCGGGGACAGTCTAACCGCCGCGCGGTCCGCTGCCTCGCGGCCCGCTGTTAACACCGGCGGCCCGGGAGGGGGGCGCAGCCATGGGCACGCTGCTGGCTTTGGTGGTCGGAGCGGCACTGGGTGAGTGAGCGCGGGGCGCCCGCGACGGGGTCTCAGCCTGGGCACTGGCCGGGCGGCGGGATTCGCGCTCAGGACCCAGAAGGCGGGGCGAGGGCCGCCCGCAGCCCATCCTCCGGCCCCGCCAAGTCCGCTTCTGAAGTTGCGCGCTGGCAGTGGGGCTAGGGGAGGGCGACGGACGTGCCGGTGGGCAAAAGCGGGCGCGGGCCCGGCTGGCACAGTTTCGCGGCTGCGGGCGCCCCGCCGGGGGCGAGGAAACGCGGAGTCAGCTGCTCCCGGAGCCCCGAAGGCTGCAATGTGACACCCACAGCCGAGGGAGGGGGGTGGGGTGGGGGAGGCGGCGCCCGGAGATTGGGACGCGAGGGAATTGGAGTGCTGGAGACTGAAGGAATGGGGACTGAAGGACTCCGCCAGGAGACTGGGGAGATGGGAGTCAGAGACATGAAGAGTGCCGAAGAAGAGAGTTGAGAATCTGAGCGGTGGAGAGAAAAACTTGAGAGAGGTGGAAAGAGATGGCGACACAGGTAGATACTGGGAGAGGACAGAGTTTCAAAAGGGACTCTGCAAAGCGGGGAGAGACACTAGGAGAAGGTGTCTCCTCCTGGGAAGAGGACAGTGGTGGGATTTTCAGAGGGACTCCTCTGAGAGATAAAGAGGGGGAGACAGAGGCACTCAGGGAGTCAGAAGGAGACATTGGAGGACAAGAAACCCCCAAGATTAAGAGGGGAAGAGATTCAAGGACAAAGCCAAAGACCTGGAGCTGGAGAGACAGAGTATTAGCTACTGAGTGCTGGGGGACAGGAAGGAGGGAGCAGGTGTGAATGTGGAGAAACCCAAGGGGGTCTTAGGATCCAGTGGCGGTGCAAAGGTCCTGAGGCAGGAAAGGTGGATTTTGAGAAGTTAATAGGAGGTAAGATAGGGTCCTCACAGGGGCATGGAGGATTGGAGGTGGGAGAGCTTAGGGAGGGTTTGAATAACACAGGAACTGGGGCCTGGGGAGTAGGGTTGAGTTTAGTTCTAGCACCCACCTTCCCCTGTGAGCCTTGGCTGCCCCAACCCCTCTCTCATGGGGGCAGCTGGTTTGGCAGAGTAATAATGGTGGAAGTGACTCTGCCACCTTGAATTCCTGCAGCTGGAATTCTAGCCCCACCATCTAGATGCTGCAGTTCTTTGGGCAAGTGACGTCTGAAAAACGTCCGTCATTGCTTGGGTAGCAAAGACTGGCTACTGACAACATTGACAGTCTGGTGCTAGGGAGCCCTAATTTAGGAACTCTGCCCAAGAATCACCAGGAACAAAGATGATTGCTTCAGTGTTCACAGAGGGAAACTAAGGCACAAGAAGTGATTGGATGCAGCCAATGGCTAAGTGTCCAGTCCTGTACATTTGTGATCACTTTAGAGGGGAGACAGATGGTTTCTGGGGTCTGAGAGCCAACAGCCAGAGAACTTGGCATTGCTGGGGGTGATGGGTATCCCTGCTTGACCTGAGTCCGCTGTCCTCTCAGTATCCTCTGCCTGGGGAGGCTGCGTGGAGGTGGACTCTGATACCGAGGCCGTGTATGGGATGACCTTCAAAATTCTGTGCATCTCCTGCAAGCGCCGCAGCGAGACCACCGCCGAGACCTTCACCGAGTGGACCTTCCGCCAGAAGGGCACCCAGAAGTTTGTCAAGGTGTGTGGGTATGCCCGGCACAGGGTGGGAGTCGGGGACAGAATTCTGGGGAGAGGTGGGGTTTATTTTTAAGAACGAGCTCTTGTCGATGACCTGGATTCAAATCCTGACTCTACCACTAACCAGCTGGTGGCCTTGAACAAGTCACCGAGCCTCTCTGAGCTTCAGTTTCCTTCTCTGTAAGGTGGAGAGGCCGTGGTCTCTGGCTCCTAGGTCTGTGTGAGACTTGATTCAGTTGCTGCACCTGGCCTGTGACTGACCCAAAGTTAATGTCACTGGAATGATTTAACAATGGCAAAAATGTCTCAGTCAGCCTAGAGAAGTCCAGCTCTCTGACCCCCTTTCCACGCTCGGAGGGGGCGCCATGCACTTTTAGGGCCTGCTGGAGACTCGGGGTCTAGAGCAGCTGGGCTCACGCTGCCTCTACGTCTGTCTAAGGAGTCTGCCTGGTGGCCAGGAAGGCCGAATGGGGGCTTGGGAGGCCGAGTGAAGATGTGTGTGTCTCAGGCCCAGGGCAAAATCAGGCTTGACCTTAACTGGCCTGTGCCCGCTCTGCCTGAGGCTACGGTGCCTGAGCCCATCTGTCTGTGTGTGTCAGGGCAGGGGACAGCGGGCGTGGGGGGGGGGGACGCAGGCCCCGGCGGTGAGCCCGGCCGCTGCCCCCAGATCCTGCGCTACGAGAACGAGGTGCTGCAGCTGGAGGAGGACGAGCGTTTCGAGGGCCGTGTGGTGTGGAATGGCAGCCGCGGCACCAAGGACCTGCAGGACCTGTCCATCTTCATCACCAATGTCACCTACAACCACTCGGGCGACTATGAGTGCCATGTCTACCGCCTGCTTTTCTTTGAGAACTACGAGCACAATACCAGCGTCGTGAAAAAGATTCACCTGGAGGTGGTGGACAAAGGTGAGTCAGGCCTGACCTGCCCCGGAGCCCTGGAGCCACCTGCGGCCAGATGGAGGGACAGGTGGCAGATGGTGGACCAGCTGGCATCAAGCCTGGGCCGGCTCACGGCCCGTGTCAGTGGGAGAGGCAGCCCTTCTTCCCCCAGCTCCATCTTTGGTCCCCATTTCCCTTCAATCCACAGAGAGGTCATAGGCAGCTTCTCCCGGTGGGATTCTCGGTGCAAGACCCAGCTTGGCCACCTGTGCTGTGTGATCTCCAGCAGGTGCCTGTCTGTCGCTGGGCTGCAGGGTTGCCCTGCAGGACACAGGATAATAATAGCATCTACCTCTCAAGGTGTTTGAACCATTTATGCGTCACTGGGAGATGGTGCAGACTGAGTGCTTGCTGGTGTTGGCTGCTGGCGTGTGTCTGGCTCCCTTCAGGGCCTCCGTATGTGGGGGCCGTGCGGGTGGTTCTGACAGTCGCCTGGGCTCCCTCTGTCACGGTGGGGGAGGGACGCACGTGTCGCCTAGAGCCGAGCCCCGCACATGCTCCTGTGCACACAAACCGCTTGGGAGTTGTGCCGCTGTGCAGATCTTACTCAGCAGATCGGAGCGGGTCCAGGATTCAGCTCTAACAAGCTCTGAGGTGAGGCCAGTGTGGCAGCTCTGGGACCACATGGAGGGACGAGAATCTAAAGTGCTTTTGGCGCCTTCTCTGAACCACCTTCTCATGGATACAAATGGAAAATTTCCAGAGTCCTGCAGCCCATTGGCTTGGGGAGTCAGGGAGCCATGCCTCATGCTGGGCCAGCAAAGAGCCGTGGCAAGGACTTCTGAGGCTGTTGCTAGCTTGGCATTGTGGGTGGCACACATGTCTTGCTTGGAATCTCTCATTGACGCCCCCCCACCCCTCTATAGGAAGGGCTCTTACTTGTCCCCATTTTACAGATGAGGAAACTGAGGCCCAGGAAGGGAAGATGATGTGGCCCGCGTCACAGAGCTGGGACCTGGAGCTGAACCCAACCGTGTCCCTGTGACTGTGGCTTCTGTTCTTGGCATGATTCACTATACTCTGTTGTCAGCCAGGGCCGTGGGTTTCTTTTCATAATCAGTGTTTTCACACTTAACGATCCAAGTGATCCAGCAAATTTCTATGCAGGAAACGTGTCTGAGCGCCTCACCATACTGGCTGGGTGACCAACCACAGACAGAGGACGGAGTCCCACCCACATAAGTGGGGAGGACAGTGGAACTTCTGTAACAAAGACGTCTCCACATTCTGTGGCTTGGTCAGATCTGTGTTAACCCTTTTCCACAAATTGCTGCTGAGGCGAGGGGTCAAGAGGATAGGCATTTCGATGACATGAGCTCTGTCCAAGGTGTATCCAAGTCAGCGGTGGTGGCTGCATTCAGCCGACAAAGCCAGGAGGAGCTCCACCTTGGGGCTGTTTCAGAGTCAGGGTGACAGGGAAATACAGCTCAGATAAAGAACCTAGCACGGAGCTGGCTGAAAGCGCAGGGGAGAAATTGATGAAAGCTGGTGATCCAAGTGAGCGAATGAATGCGAATGAATGCATGAGGTGTGAAACCCTGTCCCCAGCTCCTCCTGCTTCCTGCAGGGTAGGAGCACCGGCCCTGCACCCTCCCTCACTCTGGCCCAGAAAGCACTGATGCCATCTGCGCTGTGAAATCGCAAGCACCCACTCTTGGGAGGAGGCCACTTGAGGACTGTGGGAAATGAGGTCCTGGCCATCCAGGAGGAGGGCCGGGGATGCCGAGAACGCCCGAGTGGCCTTTGACTCTGGTCCCCTGTGTGAATACGCTCCCTTTACAGTTTAAATTTAGGCTTTAGTGCACGGAAATTGTTGGTGGCAAGGGCTAGCCTGCAGATAGTAGGCTTCTGGAAAACATCAGCCGATTGCCACACTAAGGCATTACTGACTGTGTATGCAAGCATCTTCTAGATGGCAGTGTTTGCTCTTCCTGGCCACCCTGTGTGAGGGCAGGGTGTTGCGTCCCCGTTTAGGAGGGGAATCGAGGCCCAGAGAGGTGGAGTCACTTGTCTGATGTCACACAGCTGCTAAGAGGTAGAGCCGGGATGCGCATGCCGGCAGACTGGCCCTGGAGCCCTTGCTCCTGACTGCTTTGTGGTGGCGTCCCGATCATAACAGTCAGACCACTAAACATTGCAAACATTGACTGAGTGCTATTCATCTATCAAGGACTAGTCTAAAGATTTGTAAAGCTTATTGAATTCTCACCACACTCAGGAAAGAGAGACTGCGATTGTCAACTTTGAACAGAGGTGGAAACTGAGACCCAGAGAGGTTGGGTCAGCTGCCCAAGAGCACACAGCTGGCAAGTGGCAGAGCTGGGATTCGAACCTGAGCACTCTAGTTGTCGAGCTACAGTTTGGGGCTGCCTGTAGCCACCCAAGTGCCACAAACGTGCCCTCAGGTTACACAGGGAGGCAGGTGGAGGGGATCCCAGGCCCACCCAAGGCTGGCTATTAAGAATCACAGTCGGCGTGCCCTAGTGGAGTAGAGGTTTGGTGCCGTCCACGGACATCCCAAGGACCCCGCTGCACATCCCGGGGCTGGGGGCAACCAGAGTGAACCCCTGAATAGAATAAAGGAAGTGCTTCTTCCTCCTCCCTTTTGCCTGCCTCTGCTCTCCATTCCCGCCTGCACCTTGCCTTTAAAAAAGAATCACCGTGACTGCAGTGACTTTAGGAAAGAAGCCTGACTATCCCATCTGCAAAGGGGGCCCAGAAAGGTCGAGCCCCTTGCTCAAGCTCGCGGTACAGTCAGGCGGCCCTACCCCGAGCCTGGCCTCAGCCGCCACCTAACCTGCCCGGCCCTTGCAGCCAACAGAGACATGGCGTCCATCGTGTCTGAGATCATGATGTATGTGCTCATTGTCTTGTTGACCATATGGCTCGTGGCAGAGATGGTCTACTGCTACAAGAAGATCGCCGCTGCCACGGAGGCTGCTGCGCAGGAGAACGCGTGAGTGGGGTCGCCGAGGAGGGTGACTGACCCCAGCGCCAGGACTTTCGCAGCAGAGGCTGAGCTGCGCGGGGGAGGGCACAGGGCTCAGCCAGGGTCTGCCCTCTGTCAGTCCTCCCTGGAGAGGGACCTTTCTTGTCACGTCTCAGCCCCCCTCCACTTCTCTCAGGACCCAGAGTTCAGGCTCAGCATCCTCTCTCCCAAATTCCTGGGGCTCCCAGCCCCGCCAGTTCCTTTCTCCCCCAGGACCCAGGGGCCTTATCCCACCCCCTCCTCCCTCACTCACGGGGGTCTGGGTGCCAGCCCGAAGCTCTCCTCTAACCCAGAGCCCTGTGCAGCTGGGGTGGAGGCCAAGCCCTCCTCAGTGTCCCGGGGGCTGGGTCAGACTGATGATGTCACTGTACACCTGTGCACCTGTCCCCACAGCTCAGAATACCTGGCCATCACCTCAGAGAGCAAAGAGAACTGTACAGGCGTTCAGGTGGCTGAATAACCCCGGTAAGGTGGGGGGCAGGCAGGGGCTGGAGTGAGGGCCTGGGAGGATTTCCACCCACTAGGTCCCTAACGCCTGTCTCTCCTTCACCCTTAGGCCCTGGGCTCCACCGCTAGGAAGAGCCAGCCCTAATGGGGAACATCCGGGCACAGCCTGCCCCCAATGGGGGTCGGTCATCCCTGGGCCTTCACAAGCCTCAGAGTCCTGCCAACAGGAGCCGCCAGGGTGGGAGGGGCAGGGGGCTGGCTCACACCCTTCATCCGGCCTTCTTCCTCCTGCCCCATCACCCACCCACCACCATGCATGATGGGTAAAGCAATACTGCCGCTGCCCCTGCCCCTGCTTCTGCTGCCTGTTTGAGGAGGGTCGGCGAGGTGGGGGCAGCGGCTCCGCACCCTCTTTCTTGCTAATTTGCACACATTGGCCGCTTCAGACATGCACTACTGGGGCCCAGCCCCTCCCCACCCGCCTCCTGCCCAGCAGGGGTCCTGCTGGGCTGGAACAATGTGGGACCAGGGGCTGTGGGACCCACCTCAACTCCCAGCAACATTTGCCTCCTGCTTCCTCTGGCTGGACCTGGGGTCCCCTCTCCCTGTGATGCACTCCTGTCCACCCCGCCCTCTCTCACCAGCCTTGGATTGTGGCCACTTAGCAAGGGGCCCGTTCAGCCTCGTCTCTTTACACAGGTAGTTTTGTTCATGAAATAAAGATTCTTGGACTTGATTCATAGTCTCTCATGAGCCAGTTACCCTCTACACCCCACCCCAAACCCAAGAGCCTGTTTTCAGGGGACCCTCCCTCCAGGGCAGGCAATGAGACCTTTCCACACACGTTCAGAGGACTGGGAAGGAGGACCGGGATGTAAGGGGTGGGCAGTCTCAGCGGCTGCCTGAGGAGGACCCAGCGGGTACAGCCACTTATCCATGATTAATGGCAGGCTGGGGGCATCATTAGCTCAGCGGGGACCAGGAGCGGGAGAGAGCTAGACAGGAGCCAAGAGGCTGAGCGGGGTGCTAGGGAGAGAAGAGGGGTTTGCTGTGTCCCAGCACCTCAGGTCTCTGGAGAGGCAGGAGGCAGGGAGAGGGGACTGCATGGAGACGGAGTGGTTGGGGTCTGGTCATCACGGCCCTGGGAGAGACAGCGACTGTGGGTGGAGGGACTGCGGGCAGGTCCTGTCGTGTGGGTGAGCTGTGTGAGCTGACTGTTTGGGTGCTGCCTCCGGGCAGGTGTCTGCTGGTGACCCTCGCCTAGGGTGTTTATTTGGCCCCCGGGTCTGACGTGGATGGCTCTTGGCTGCTGGCGGGACAGTATGTATCTGCCTCAGGACACTTCCGGCCACTTGGCCTGGGCCTCAGCACTCGGAGCTGCCTTTTCTGGGCCAAGCCCCCCATCCCCCAGCCAGGACTTTCCTGGCTCCAGAGGTCATTGCTGTGGGCAGCAGAGAGGCTGCCAAAGCAAACCAGCCCCGTGACTTGTAGGAAAGCAGCTGGGGGGAGGGGGCACAGGGCAAAGCCGCTAGGTCTGGGGACAGGGAGCAGGGCAGAGGCTGGAGCTGGAGTTGGGTCGAGGGAGGAGCCTGGGGCCCGAGTCTGGGCCCGTAGGGGTGGGGGACTGCCTTGTTTGGGAGCTGGGCTAGGGGTGCAGGAAATGGAAGAGGTTGGCCTGGGGCTGGGCAGGAGGTGAGGGCTGGGGAGGAACTAGGTGAGGGCTGAGCTGGGCAGAAGGCTGGAGAAGGGACAGAAGCTCTGGGTTTGGGGCAGTTGGGCTCCTCCATCTGCTCAGTCTCCCCAAATCCAGCCCACAGGCCAAGCCTGTCCCCACTTCCAGCTCCTCTCAGCCTGGGCACACCTGGACTCCTCTGGGCAGGAGGCCTGAGGCCTCGGTTGCTGGGCCAGCTAGGTCCAGCCCCTGCAAACCCAGCCCCACCAGCCAGGTGGCCTCTGATGCTGCCAATCCCTTTGTCCGGCCCCTCCCCGCCCCTTACCCCGCCCCCTGCCCAGCCCCGTCCTCCTCAGGTGAGGCAACCAGGCCTAGCAGGCCCTGTGCTTCTGCCTCTGCCGCCGGCCTCCGCTGCTGGGGCCACCATGCTCCTGCCCAGGCCTGGAGACTGACCCCAACCCGCACCATCTCTCAGCTCTGCCCCTGCCCGCCGGACCCCAGGGTAAGGCCCCCAGCCCTCAGATCCAGTCCCAGGAACTAGGTCCTCTTGCCCCGCACCTGCAACTCATGTCCAGGGACCCAAAGAGTGGGCTCTCTGATTTCCTTCCTGGGACCCTGGTGTTCTGGCCCCTCTTCTGCAGACTCAGAGACTGGGCACCAGTTCCTGACTCTTCAACCCAGGAATCCAGATCCCTACCCCGCTCCTCCCTCTGACCAAGGAGTCCTGGCCCCCCAGCCCTCATTCCCCAGCACTCAGGAATTCAGACCCTCAGCTCTCCTCCCTCAGACCCAAGAATTCTTCCCCTCAGGCTCCTCCGGCCCAGGGGGGCCCTGGCCACTGGTGAGACATGACCTCATCCTTGAACCCAGCCCGTCTGTGTCCGTGATCGAAGCATGCTCTGGCCAGGACCCAGTACCGCTAGCCATCCTGGATGGGCGCCTGGGACTCGGGGCACCAGGCTGGGCTGGGCTGGGCTGGCCTCCCCCAGGCCCTGCCTCCCCTTTCACCTCCCCACAGGTCCCATCCGGCCCAGGAGGTCAGCGGGGGAATCATTAACAAGAGCTGTGACATGGCGGAGAAGGAGGGTGAGTCCCCTTTCCCTGAGCCCTGACATTGGCTCTGCCTGCCACCCTCTGTGGTCTCTTCCCAACCCTCCATCCACTCTTAGCCCCCTCCCTGGCACCCCTACTGGGCCCATCCCCACCCCTTTCTGAGGTGTCCTCCACCCGATTAATCATTAACCACATTTTCTGTGGGGTTCTGCCACCACCCATCTCCTGCTACCCCATATGACCTTCCTGGCTCCTTGCCTCAGTTTCCCCTCACCCCCATCACCTCCATGACTGTCCTGCACTTGGGGCTAAGCTGACAAGACTAGCTGTCACCGTTAAGGACACAGACTCTGGAGCTGAGCATACAAGCTTGCATTTGAATTCATCTCTTTTCTGCTCTGTGATCTTGTGCGAGGGACAGCATTTCTCTGGGCATCAGTTTTCCCAGGGTCAGGCCTGGATCCTAATCCCTACGTACCTAAAAGCGGTTGCTGGGAGCATGAGCGCCCACAAGGCCCCCACATGGAGCTTGGCTGTAAGACACGCCACATACCACAGCCGCCACCATAGCAGTTGGCGGATTTGGAGTCCCAGGGACCCAAGATCCCCCTCCCCACTCCCCCGACGGCAGACCTGCCTCCTGTCTGCTGGGTCTGCGAGCAGAACAGAAGAGGGAGAACTTTGGACTCAGCTGGATGGATGGAGAGGGGAGAGCAGGCAGAGAGCACTCCAGGGATGTGGGGAGAAACCGACCAGCACTGCTGGCACTCCAGAGCTCTTGGTGGCCCAGACCAGGGCCCAAGACAGCCTGGCTCCCTCTACAGTTCCTCCCCACTTGGGCCCAGCTGGATGGCTGAGGAGGGCAGCCTTTCTGTCCTGCCTTCCCAGCGGTGGCTGGCTCCCTTCTTCCCGGGACCAGAAGAGCTGGGTTGGGTCCCAGCAGGAGCATTTTCCAGCTGTGAGGCCCTGGGCAAACAGCCGTCCCTCTCCAGGCCTCAGTTTCCTTGTCTAGAATGGAGATGGCTCCAGAGCATGCCTCACAGGGTGAGGATTTAAATGCCATGATTAGTAGGAGGCGCTGCGCACGCTGGCTGAAATGGTTGGTGAGGACCTCTGGCCTCTCGGGTCCCTGCACGGTTAGTCGCTCAGACCCCCAAACCTGTGGCTCCAGTGAACCCCACCTCCCGGGGGCTCGGGAGGAGGGACTGCGCCCTTATTGAGCAGGTGGGTGGAAAAGCCCCGCTTCCCCTGATGATTAGCTTTCCCGAGCTCACTGAAGGGCATTAGCAGGGCTGGGCCAAGGGGGATGAGCCAGGGAGAGGAGCAGAGCCTGTCCTGAGGTGGGCCAGGGCTGGATGCAGGGAGAACAGAGCAGAGCAGAGGGCTCCATGCTGCCCCAGGCACCTGGGCGGTCCTGGAGGGAGCCCTGCTGTGGGCTGGATGCAGTGGCCACGCCTGGAAACAGATGCTGAAGGTTCTGCTGCTGCACTGACTTGCAGGGGCAGGTGGCTGCACCTCTCTGGGCCTCCTTTCCTCATCTGTAAACTGGGGATGAGGATGATGCTTCCATCATTTCCAGCTGCGAGGATTGAGGAAATGGCAGGCAGGGTTAGGACAGGGCTGAGTCAGCGGGCCTCTGAGAGCCTTTGCTGCTGTCACGGTGCTGGCTGGCTTAGCCTTAGTGGAGGTCCTGCCGCCTGAGACTCCGCTCCTGCAGCTCCCTGAGGACTTAGAACTGGAGGAGGTGTCAGCTGAGCTGACACTCAGGATGAGTCGGCAGGGTGTGCCAGGCGGAGGGAAGAGCATGGCTAAATGCAGGGGGAGTGACTAAGTGTGTAGTGGCGATTAGACAACGCTGGCATTTTCTGGAGGTAAAGTTGGGAACGGAGCTGAGAGGAGCGGGTGCGAGAGCTGGACCAGGGCCGCCTCCGCTGTTTTTGGTGAGGAGGCAGGTGGTGCCGTGGCAGTCCCGAGTCCCTCCACAAGATGGCGCTGGTGGTCATTGGCGTCTCATAATTGTGTTTTACAAGTTGGCTGGTTTGGGTTGATTTTTGGAAGCTCTAGCAGGTGTCTGATAATGGCCCATGTGGCTGTCTGGGAATTTGGGGATACATATGTTCACCCGCCAAGTCTCTCACAGTTAAGCTTATATCCTAGAGGACTGAGGGTCTTACACTCTCTTGGGGACCCGGGATCATGGAGGGTTCCAGGTAAAGAAGGGCAGGATAGATTTGGTATTTAACAAGACCCCGCTGGCTTCCATGTGGATGCTGGAGCAGAAGGGAAGACTGAGTTCAGGGTTTGGATGGGGAGTGGACAGGTAACACTCAGGAGGCCTGCAGGCCCCCGAGTTGGCAAGTTTGGGGGTGAGGGGGCGGTGCCCTGCGGACAGCTGCCAGGCTTGGCCATGAGGGCCTCTGAAACAGTGCCCGGGATTTGGGGAGACACTGAGGCCACTAGGAGGCCTGGGAGTATGAAGGACCTAGGGAATCTAAGATGATGCAAGAGAGAATCTGGGACTGGAAACAGAAAAGGGAAACTGAGGCTGTGGGGGTGAGTGAGACAGACTTGGGAGTGGGAAGGTATGGAAGAAGGAGGCCATGGCCCGCTGTGGGGAGAGGGTAGAGGAGCAGTAGATGGGGACATCACCGTCGGAGTAGAAAGAAAATGAGGCTCAGGCCGCATCCCAGAGACGTTCGCTCTGGAAGCTGGAGTCTGTGGAAGTGCGAGGAGGACTGAGACACGCACTCTCTGTTGGGTGGATTTTGAGAGATGCAGAGCAAAAGATGTCACTTGTGAGGGTCTTTGCAGTCGAACCAAGGGGCGGGGTGGTGGGCGGAAGAACAACCCTGCGAGAAGACAGGGCAGCCTGTGGCCCAGGGGGAGCCGCAGAGCATGTTGGGGAGAGGGGTCTGGCTCTCCATCCTCCCAAGGACAAATATGCCCTGAGGATGTCTCACCCCAGGGACAGAGTGAGGTGCTTCCTGTCCTATCAGAACCTCCCTGAAGTCCCCTGTACCAGAAGACATGGAAGGAGGGTCTTCCTCTCACCCTCAGAGTCACAGGTGACACCTGAGCGCTGCACTGGCTCTGGGCTGGGCTCTGAGTGGCCCGGACCTGCAGGCACTGAAACAGGAACCAGGGCGATGATGCAGGAGGCCAAGCGTTACAATGGAACAGGAATTTGTCAGATTCTTAAGTCACCCAGACAATGACCATCCTAAGTAAGTCTGGACCGCTGCCCGCTCTGGTCCAGGTGCTGCCTGGCCCTGTGCCCACAGACACAGAGAGGAGGTGGCCTGCCTGCAGGACAGTCTTGTGGGTGCCAAGGCAGGCGGGCATACACCACACCCAGCTGAAACTCTTAGCAGCCTGTGCTCTGTGGTCCTCCCACAGTCCCTCGTGAGGTGTTGGTTTTGAATCCCCAGGGCTCCTGCTGCACTGGAAATAAAGCCCCTCTTCTCCCCAGGTCACCAGGCCTCGCTAGCTGGCCGCATTGGGCCCCAATATTGTCCCCACGCCCACATCATCTGGGCCCTGTCATGGCCTCTCTTGCTCTCCAGATCCTTGTTCTGCCTCGAGGTCTCTGCTCGTCCTGGTCCCTCTGGCCACACTGTTCCTCCCTGAGGTCTTGGCCTAGTTGCCCTCACCTTTAGGGCTCCATTTAAGGGTCACCTCTTGGGGAGGCCTTCCCTGAGCATGCTGTGACGCACCATCTCTGTCCCCACCTGCATCACATTCTTCCTAAACTTCGCCACCATCTGCAAATGATGGAGCTCGTTTTCTTGTTCAGCCGTCTCCGTCTCCCGGCCCCGCTTACACACACGGTGGGTGCCCGGCGAGAGCCAGCATCCCATCTGCCTTGTTCTGGGTGTGTCCCTGGAGCCCAGAACAGTGCTGAGTACACAGGGGGCGCTCCTAGGACAATGAGGGACTAAAGTGCTGTTTTCCCGATGGGACAAGGAAAGCTCAGACAGGTGTGGGGTTGCCGCCCGGGCCACACAGCTCTGTGACTTAAAAGCACTTACTGAGAGTTGTATCCGCCTGGTCTTCAGCACAGGGAGATGGGGGGCGGCTTAGTGGTTACACACGCGGGACCGCATCAAGCCTGCCGGGTTCAGGGCTCGGCTGTGCCCCTTCCTGGCGAGTTCCCTGGGGCACATGACCCTACTTCTCCGAACCTGTTCCTTCTGAAAGACAAGAGTTGTAACTGAGATAAGGCCGGAACAGCTTAGTGCTTCTAGTGGAGTCCTAGCAGGTAGGAAGAATCTGAGCAGCTTGGCTATTACAGTTATTTAAAAGAACTTTTGTTTAGAGGAGGCTGCCCATTAGAGAGAGGAGGAAGCAGAGGCTCCAGGAAGGAGGTCATCTGCTCAAGGTCCCAGCTAGGAGGGGCGAGGCTGACAAATTTCCAGATTGGGGTTCTCCACCTCGAGGGGCCTGTTTGATCTTTCAGCCGGTCCCATGAACACATCTGGTTTGGGGCGAGGAAGCCAGGGCCGAGGGTCTGGAACAGCAGAGAGAAAGATGCTGTGAGGACATGCCAGACTGCAGGCAGGAGAGCTGCCAGAGGGCACGGTCGGAGGCCACATCGCCAAGAGGTTCCCAGAGCCTCTGGGAACTTGGGAAGAAGTGAAAAGACAGCCCAGGGCAATGAAGGAGCGAGAGGTGCAGCCTGGCCTGGGAAGAGACATCCCACAGGTGCCAGGAGTCCTGGCCACACCCTTTCCTAGCTGGAACCCTTGGGGAGCACCTGGCTGTCCAGGTCATAAGAGGACACACAGCCTTGCCAAGCACTTGGCCCCAGGACACAGGCCCCAGGGCAGAGCAGGCTCAGGCCTGCCAGCTTGGGCGGGCCTGGTGGGTAGGCGGAGCGGACCCCAGGCCCAGGATCTGCTGTGATGAGGACAGGCCTGACCACAGCCCCAGCATGGTGTCTGTTGCAGGTGGCCGGAATGTGCAGTGCTGCTCTGGACCCAAGGTGGCAGCTGTCACTGTGGGGACCCTGCTGCTCCTGACAGGCATTGGGGCGGCATCCTGGGCCATTGGTGAGAGCAGCCCCTGGCCCCCCCGCCCCCGCTGTCGTTCCCAGCAGGTGGTTCCATCCTCATCTCTGCCTTCTTTCCAGTGACTCTTCTACTCAGAAGTGACCAGGAGCCACTATATCCAGGTGAGTACAGGAGCCAGGCCCGAGGGAGCCATGGAGGAAAGCTAGACCCCAGGGAGCTCCGGGAGCGGGTTCTGTGGATGAAATGCTAGCCGTGGCTCGGGAGCAGGTGCTGGCCCAGGCACTTCCCTCGTCTAACCCCGTGGTTTTCAGACTCTAAATATGTACCCATCAGTGCTGATGCGATTCAGTTAGGAGCTTGGAAACCACATCTTTTTTTTTTTTTTTTTTTTTAAAGGAAAGGTGCAGGCAGGAATGAAGGTGAGCAGGCAGGCAGGCAGGAAGAGAGAGGAGGAAGAGACACTTTATCTATTTTTATTTAGTTCTACATCTTGGTGGTTCTTCGTGGTCCGGGACACGAACTCTGGTCCTAAGGATGCACGTAGACTGTGCTTCGGCCGCAGGCATTTGACCCAACCATTACTCTGGGCACACTGGAAACCGCATGTTTTTAAAGTATAAAATAGATTCGATCAGAAAAACATCAGGGCCTCTCTGAGGAGGAACAACTGGTGTTTATGTTTTGTTTGGTTTTATGCAGGTGGGACCGTTACTCTATTTTACAGATGGAAAAACTGAGGCTCAGACCAAATGCGACGGTTCTCCCCACATGACAAGTTCAGGGTACCCCATGCTGTAAAACTGTTTCTTAATGCCGAGTGTGGTGCAAACATGTTTGAGAGACACTGGGTGAAGTCAGCAAACCGTCTAGCTCTCCCAGGAGGTAGTGAGTATTATCGCCCCATGTTCCAGAGGTGGAAGGTGAGGACCAGAGAGAACATGCAGATGGTAAATGAAGGGACCAGGAAGAGCTCTTAGACTTCCTGGGAGAGGTGTCTGCAGGCCGGCGGGAGTGAATGACCACACGCATAGACGCAGAGATGAATAGTGCCATGCATGAACCAGTCTTCTCTAATGCCAGCTCCCAGCTGCCATTCTGTGGCCCCGAGCAGCAGGAAGAAGGGGGAAACTGGATGAGGAGGAAGCCACCTTTCACTCCTCTGAGCATCTATAGTCCCAGACAGGACCGTAGCTCACGCTAAGGGTGGGAAGCCCACACGCTCAAGGCCACCGTCAGCATCAGCTGTCACAGACAGCACAGAGTGCTCTAGTCCTGCCTGGTGCCGCCTCTGGGCTTCACAGCCCTTGATTTTTTCAGTCCTCACAGTGGCCCATTTCAGTTGGGGAGACTGAGGTACAGGAAAGCCAAGTCAGAGGCTCTGGCTGCAGCCTTTCCCAGCAGCCCTGTGACGACTGGCGCACGGTCGTCATTCCTGTTGTGTGTGTCGTAAGCTGAGCCTAGTAATCAAAAGACGTGCCCAAGAGCTTGCTTCTGGGCTTCCCAGGCTCCAGCCCGCAGATTGCTCTCACCACCAAGAAAGACCCTCCCGGCCCCAGGCCTTGACTTACCAGCTTGTCCCAGCTCGTGCCACTTGCAGGCAGGCAGGTTTCACCTCTGCCCCGACACTGCAGAGCTGCGGGGCCTCACCCTGTCCGCCTGCTCTGAGCCTCTGCGTCCTCATCTGTAAGCTGGAGGTGAGAATGATCATCATCCTCAGACGACAGGTGATCTGTGCTGTGCTTGGCTTTTCTTTCTCCTCCTCAGGTTCCAACTGAGGCTGAGCAAGGCCTCCGGCACCCCAGACTCTCTGCTCCCCCAACTCCTGTGGCCTGGGTTAAACTCTCTGCAGACTTGTGATTCATGGTTCTCAGGAGGGCAGCAGCGTTTTATTTACTGCCGCAGACAGTGTCCGGCACCTAGTCAGTGCTCACGAGATATTTGCTTCGTGAATTAATGAATAACACGAAGACATGTCGCTGAGGTGAACTAAACTGTCCTGGACCTCCAATCATCCATGCACCATTCCCATTTGGCTCCGGCCAATGCCGGCCCCCTTGCCCTTCAAATACATAGGTTTTTGGGGGGTTTTTTGTATTTTTTTTTAAGGTGGGAAATTCCAAAAGAAACAATAATTCCAAAACTATATCCTCATTTCATTTTTCTGGGATTTTCTCATCTCTAAATATATCAGACACTTGGGTAAGCAAACCAGATGACCCAGAATAGACACTGTGCTTTGCTTAAAATAAGACAAACAAGAATAAAGAGTTTGCAAGTGAGAATAATAAAGAGTTTAAGTGACATAGAATACGGCTGCACACAAAATTGGAGGGGCATTTGCTGCTCCCTCTGCCCTGCCCCCCAACACACATCTGTAAAGCGATCATTTATTCCTAAAGCCTCACGCTTTCTGGAAGTCACATTTCTGGAGTGGTTAGCAGTCATTTAAAAATAATTCACTCCCACCCCCAGCTGGTGTTCCAAACACAAGCCTTAGTGTCAGAACTCAGAAGGTGGTGGGCACAGCCGCCCCCGCCCCGGAGCAGGAAGCCATAATGCAGCTGAGTCCTGGCTGGGGAGTCTTTGAAGTGGGCACAGGTAAGGGTCCATGTGAGACCTGCAGGAGTTGGAGTGTGCAGGTCAGCAGGCCTGGCATTGAATCCTGGTATTGCCAGTTCTTAGCTCCATGACCCTGGATGCTGAGGCTCCATTTTCCCAACTGCAAGATGGGCCTAGATATGGTCTGTACCTCCCAGGAGGGTTGTAGGTTTCAGATAACCTTCCAGACATGACATAGCATGGGGCCAGCCCACGGACACCCCCAGGAAACATAGCCAGTGTTATTATGTATGCTATTGTTAAACCTCCAGGAGGAAGTCCCTGAGAGTCTGTCTACAGCATCGTTAAAAGCTTGGGGTTTGGTGTCACTGAGACCTAAGCCTAAATCTCCTCCCCGCCTTCCTGACCCTGATCTGTCCCTCAGACCCGCATCCAGTCTTTCTGTAAACCCTGTGGCCTCCACCCCAAATCCATGCAGGATCGAAACTCTTCACCCCTCCACTGCCCAGCCTCTGTCCTTGCCCTCCTGCGGGACAGACAAAGCGGCTGCCTCTGATCTCCTTGCTCCTGGTGCCAGCCCTACGGTCTGCCCCGCATTCGCCGCCAGTGGGAGCCCGTGAGCGCCCGAGTCAGACTGGGCCCTCCTGGCTCAGAGCCACCCCTGGGCTGTGCCTCTTCGCGTAAAAGCAAAGTCCGGCGCTGATTGGTGATCGGGTGATCAACTAGCTCTGCCTCGGCCTGTTCTGTTCCCCACCCTTCTTCATAGCTTAACTGGCAGCTTACCTGCTGAAAACCACAGCCTGGCTCCACAGCACTCCCCTGCCTCCCCCGATTGTGACTGGTTTTTCTGTTCCCTTCTCATGTGACACACATCTGTCTTATTTATTGTTCCGTTTCTTATCCTCACCTTTTGACCCTTGGATTCCACAGGGCAGTGGTTTTGTTTGATTTGTTTATTGCTGGGGTGATTTGTTCATTGCCCCAGAGAGCCCAGCAGGAACGGAATATTTGGTAAATGCAAATGCATGTGCGCAGCGGCTGTGGCCTGGCTTCCATGTGAACAGGGTTCCCTGGCCATGTGTGGGGGGCAGTGTGTGACACGCTGAGGGGGCACTGGTTCTCAGCATACCAGTTCAGCCATGAGAAACCCTGGTCAACTTTCTCCTGCCACCTTTCCCCTTCTCACAGCTTGTCATGATTGTGCTTCGTTGGTGGCTTTTTTAGTGCCATCTGTGTGCCCAGACTTAGGCTTGGTGAGGGCACAGCCCAGGGCTGTCCCCAGAACTCACTCCCTCCCACACATAGGACAGGGCATGGAGGATGTGTCAGTTAATGCTGGATGAGTGAATGAATACACTGAATCTTGCTTGGAGAATTTCATGCATGTTAGCATGTTCAAGACTCTGACAAGTCCTGCAGAATAGACAGCAACTCTTTTTTTTTTTAAAACTATAGAATATCAACTCAAATATGTTGGCAAGCTGATGTATTTGTCAAGGTCATTTAGGCTGCCAAAATTAAAGGAAAAATTAAAGGAACAAAAATGATTAACTTACTTTACCAAAAATTCAAGTTTGATTTCTGGTTCCATCAAGGGACTTTAGAAATGTTATCAGAAACCTCTTGGTTTTCTTCCACTTTTTTTTTTTTTATTATTATTCCCTTCATGAAAGCAGCGGGGGACCCAGCTGATTCAGCCTCACACACCATTCTCATGGGAGCTTGATTGAAAGAATCTTCTTTCTTTTTTTTTTTTTAAAGGAAAGGTGCAGGGAGGAATGAAGACAAGCAGTAGACAGGCAGGAAGACAGAAGAGGAAAAAGCAACTTACTTTTTTCATTTAGTCATTCATCTTGGTTGTTCCCATCACCTCTGGGTCCCAAACCTGGGCCCTTGGGACATATGTGGATTGCACCCAACCTCCACTCCATCAGGGGGGCCAGTCTCCTCCTTGAGAATCTGACCCCATGTCCAAGCAAAGTTCTAGACTTACAGCCTATGAGCAATCAGCTTTGGAATCCCTGTGGAAAGCAGACCTTTCCCTGGTTCCTGGTGGGGTCAACCAAAGTCCCAGGGCCACTGTGCATGGGAGTCACGTGTTCTTCCAGACATGACAGACGAGTGGGGAGGGTGCTCTGCTTGGCCCTGTCAGGATTCGAGAACAGACGCTCACTGCTGGAGCGCAGGCCAGGAGGGTCTGGGGCAGGAGGTAACCTGTCCTGTTGCCCTGCAGTGCAGGTCAGCCCTGCAGACGGTCGGCTCACGGTGTTCGACCCGATGGAGGGGACCTGGAGGCTGCTGTGCTCCTCCCGCTCCAACATCAGGGTGGCAGAACTCAGCTGTGAGGAGATGGGCTTCCTCAGGTACCGGGTGCCCCTCGAGGGGTGGGAGATGGGCCGGCGGGAGGAGCAGGTCTGACGCCCGCCCTGCCCAGGGCACTGACCCACTCGGAGCTGGACGTGCAGACGGCGGGCACCAACAGCACGTCGGGCTTCTTCTGCGTGGACGAGGGCAGGCTGCCCCACACCCGGAAGCTGCTGGAGGTGCTCTCTGTGTGGTGAGGAAGGCGGAGGGAGGTGGGCCCGCGCCCCCAGGGCGCCCCATGTCCGCCCCTCCCAGCGTCCCTCCATGTTTTCACTGGTCTCTGGATTTTGTTTTCTATCTCCATCCCTGTCTTTATAGCGACTGCCCCAGGGGTCGATTCCTGGCTGCCACCTGCCAAGGTGAGACCCTGAAACCCAGACCTTAGACTCCCGTGGACAGGGGCATGTCTGTTGGGCCCCCAGGGGTGGGGGTTGTCCTCTTCAGATACCCCCACAAGGCCTGCCATGTCCCATCAGACGCCCGTGGGTGGGATGTTATCATCTTAGGTCCTATAAAGATGGGGCTGCAGCCGTTCAGGTCCCTCGGGGCGGGTCCATGTCTCTTAGACCCCTGGAGCAGGGCCATGTCCCCGTAGGTCCCCCAAGGCTGGGCCCAGGTCCCCGCAGGTGTTCTCCTCACACTGGCCAGAGTGGAGTCCTATCCTCTCAGATCCTTTAGGGTGGGGCCACTGGCCCCCTTGGGTTCCGGGCCTGCGAGGTGCCTGACTGGCCCCTCCCGGCAGACTGTGGCCGAAGGAAGCTGCCAGTCGATCGCATTGTGGGGGGCCAGGACACCAGCCTGGGCAGGTGGCCGTGGCAGGTCAGCCTTCGCTACGACGGAGCGCACCTCTGCGGGGGGTCCGTGCTCTCAGAAGACTGGGTGCTGACAGCTGCCCACTGCTTCCCTGAGTGAGTGTCCCCAGCATGCAGAGCGGGAGGCAGAGGGGCGGCAAGGGTGGGCAGGCGGGGCGCGGGCAGGCCGCCACCTCCCCTCCTGTTGCCTGACAGGCGCAACCGGGTCCTGTCTCGCTGGCGGGTGTTTGCGGGCTCTGTGGCCCAGGCCTCTCCCCACGGCCTGCAGCTGGGGGTGCAGGCTGTGATCTACCACGGGGGCTACCTCCCCTTCCGAGTCTCCAACAGTGAGGACAACAGCAATGACATCGCCCTGGTGCACCTGGCCAGTCGCCTGTCCCTCACAGGTAAGTCTGGGGCTGAGCCTTGACCTGGGGCCTCCAGAAATCAGGAGGACAGAGGGGGCAAGGGGACAGGGTGGGTGGGGCGGGGCATCGGACTCCATTCCCATCAAGGAAACGACCTTGAAGGGCCCAAACTGGGCTTCATTCACCAGGGAAGACTGGTGCAGCCGCTTTGGAAGACTGTCTGTGGAATTGCCAGAAAGTTACATTTTGACCCAGCAATTCCTCTCCGAGGGTACATGCCCCAGAGAAATGAAAAACATAGGTCCAGAAGCTAACGCATGTTTATAGCAGCGCTCTTCATAGTAGTCACAAGGTGGGAATGTCGCAGCTGTCACTACAGCGCTGGACGAGTGTCCCTGCAATAGGACGATGTATGTATGAAAGGGTATGAAGCATGATTAGTGATATGCAATGGATGACCCTTGAAAATGTTACCCCGAGAAAGAATTGAGATACAGAAGGCTAGGAGGCTACTGCATGATTCCATTTATATGAAACGCCCTGAACCAGCACGTCTGTAGAGACAGAGTAGCTAGTGGCTGCTAGGGGCTGGGGGTGTCGTGGGAGGCGGAGATTGGGAGTGACCGGTCCAGCACACACGGCTTCTTTGCGGGGGTGATGAAATGTTCAGAAATGGATTGCGCCGGTGTTTGCCTCGTTGGCGTCTTTCTGTCGCCAGGTATGCGGCAAACCCCCTCAAAACCGTCGACTGTGCACTTTAAGTGCGCGAGCTGTGTGGCGTGCGAATTACATCTCCAAAAAGCTGTTGCCAAAAGAAAACAATGACATAAAACGGAAGATGTTGTTAAACATGGGAAATGCATTCGAGAGAAAGTTGGGAGTTCCTCCCGCTGCAGTCTTCTGGAGCGTTTCCTTGGTCTCCAGGAGAAGCCCTCCCCGGGGGGCCCATGTGCTGGTGGGGACATTTCTCCCAGGCAGAGGGGGCTTGAGAGAGGCCTTGGGCTGGCTCTCAGCAAGCCAGCATGTAATCAGTAATTGTGAAATACGATAATGACGCCTTCCGTGGACAGCAGCGTTACACTAGTAATGAGATAATACAGTCAGTGACCCAGTCGCGACGGTCTGATGAGCACCAGCTCTCACCGCGCCTGTTGTGCGGGGCGGGGCGTGAGCTCCCGTCCGCCGCAGCCTGGGAGGGCGGGGCCCCCGCGGAGCCTGCTTTCCCCGATGGGGCAAAGTCCCAGCGCAGAGAAGGTAAATATGGCCCGGTTCCTGAAGCTGACCGGTAACAAAGCTCTGAGCAACACCTTCCCCCTGCCCTAGACACTCTTGTGTTTTGTCTTATGCTCATTTTTTATGTTATTATTTTTTTTAATAATTCACAACATTGCTTTGTCTTTTAAGGGAGTGATATACATTTTCCCTGAAAACAAAACAAGCACTTCTCTGTCATGACAAGAGCCAGGGGGTTATTAAGACTAGGGAAGAGTCCTGCCTTGGTGGCCTAGCAGATAAGGCCACTTGACATAGTTCACATACATCCCAAGGACCCAGGTTCAAGACCTGGGGCTGGGTGAGGGGACCATCAGCCAAGATGAGCAATAAAATAAAATAAATAAATGATTTGTTTAAAAACAAAAGGGAGGGGCGGGGGAGAAAGAAGGCACAGGTGCAGCGGCTGGGAAAGACTAGGGTTTGAGGGCAGCAGCATAGGCGGGCATCCAGGTATGTGCCACCTGTGTGATGTGGGGCGTGTGGCTTCATCTCTCTGTGCCTGGGTTTCCCCCATCCGTTAAGCGATTTTCTGGGGTCAATGTGAGTAAAGAGCTTGGAGCAATGCCAGCACACAGTGAGCACTCTGTTAACGTTCACAGGGACGGCAGTTGAAACTTTATTACTATTACCAGTTATGCAATCCTTTCCTATGTGCTTCGCATGCTGTTAAATACATCACCATTTTCTCTTTACAACCTCTAAGGGAAAACAGCTCTTTCCACTGTCCGAGCTCTGAAGCTCGGACAGGTGAAGTCACCAGCAAGCTGTGAGCAAGGTTGCCAAGTCCACTTGTGTGGGTTGCGCACTGCACAAGAACGTCCCATCTCAGGGGCTGTTCTCTCACCATGGTGGCTGCAGGCCTGCATGATTATAATTTTCTGACAGGTGGAAGTCAAATATCTCAAGATAGGGGTGCCTTTTTCTATTTCCCACAAAGGCACCCGCCAGGTGTGGGGATGGGGTGGGGGGCAGGCCCCACGGTTAAGAACACAGGCTGGGAAACCAGGCGAACCTGGGTTCAAATTCTGGCTCTGCCGATGACTGGTAATGAGACTTCGGCCTCATTTTCCCCTCTGTAAAATGGGGTAATGGGAGCCCCAACTTCATGGGGCCTTCGAGAGAGTAAAGAACTGACACAGGAACTGTAAAGAACCTGGTGAGCTCACGACTCCGGCTGTGGTTGGTACGGAAGAACAGAGGAGAGCATGTGGCGGGGCCCTGGAGGCAGCTGGGCAGAGGTTTGTTCAGGTGGGGAGGCCAGCAGAGGCTGGACCGGTGTGTCTGTCTCACAGAATACATCCAGCCCGTGTGCTTCCCAGCTGCCAGCCAGGCCCTGGTGGACGGCAAGCTCTGTACTGTGACTGGCTGGGGCAACACACAGTACTACGGTGAGTCCCGTCCTCGGCCCGTGATGCCACCATTGTGAGACTGAACCGGGCTAGGGGAGGGCAGGCTGACTGGTTGAGAGACCTTGGCCCTGCTGGAGGGACCCTGAGGAGCCCGGGGCGGCACCAGGAGGGCAGGGGGTGTGCATGCTCTCCAGCTTCGTCCAGCCTTGCCCACCACCCCCAGGAGAACAGGCTGGGGTGCTCCAGGAGGCCCGAGTGCCCATAATCAGCAATGAAGTCTGCAGCAGCCCCGACTTCTATGGGAACCAGATCAAGCCCAAGATGTTCTGTGCCGGCTACTCTGAGGGGGGCGTTGATGCCTGCCAGGTGAGGGGGTGCGGGGGCAGCCGGGTGGTGGGGCTGCTGAGCTCAAGGACAGAGGGCTCTGTGACCGCTGCCCTCCCAGAGGACCTGCACCCAGGCGTCCCCTCCCCCACCAGGGTGACAGCGGGGGCCCCTTCGTGTGTGAGGACAGCATCTCTCGGACGCCACGTTGGCGGTTGTGCGGCATCGTGAGCTGGGGCACCGGCTGTGCCCTGGCGCAGAAGCCGGGCGTCTACACCAAAGTCAGCGACTTCCGGGAGTGGATTTTCCAGGCCATAAAGGTGAGCGTCAGGCCCCGGAGCAGCCAGCAGGCAGGGGTCTGGACCTGTGCGAGACGGGGGCAGGGGCGGGGGGTGAGGGGGGCATGGAGAAAGGCAGGGTTTTCCCCCTGGAAGCCTGTGCTCTGGTCTGGACGCGAGAACTGTCTTCTAGATGGACTGATTCACAGGGTTTCTGAGGAAGGGGGATGAGGCCTCTCAGACCTTGGAAGCTCCCCGTTGTTTCTCCCCAGACTCACTCCGAAGCCAGCGGCATGGTGATCCAGCTCTGACCTGCGGCTTCTCCTCGCCCTACACAGCTCCAGGGCCCGAGTTGATCTAGGTGGCTCCGGCCCCACAAGGTGGGGTCCACCCTGGGCCTGGGATGGGACAGTTTTCTTCTTGGGCCCCGCCCACAGGCCCAAGACACCCTCCCTCCAAGGTCCTCTCTTCCACAGTGGCGGGCCCACTCAGCCCTGGGACCACCCCCACCTCACCCTCCTGCCCCCCAATGTAAATATTGTTCTGCTGTCTGGGGAGTCTCATCTGGGTGTCCCTTGATGACAGGATGCTCTTTAAATAATAAAGGTGGTTTTGATTAAAGTGGCCTCTGACTTTGCAAATGTAAGCTGCAGTGAGGCTATTTTGGAGGGAGGGGAGGACAGAAAGGAATTAGGGACCCAGTCAGGTAGAGAGTGTGAGCCACCAATTCCCATGACCTGAAAGAAAGATTTGAATTGGTTTCCTTAACGGGATGTGTCCTGGAGCCATGGCTTCAGACATGGCTAGATGCAGCAGCTCAAATATTTTTCCTCAGGACTGTGCAGCATTTCCTCTCCCAATCTGCTTTTCTCTGTGTCAGCTTCATTTCCAAGCATCCTTCCCTATGACATGCCTGACAGACATGACCTACCCACCCACCCCAACTCAAGGTTTATGGGCTGTGGCCCAACTTAGCCCAGTGGGAAGCGGGTGCTTCTGTTCCAATTGCTGCAATAAAAGAGCCCCAGGCCTGGTTCTCAATGGGCAGATTTAGGTCATGTGCTTACCCCTCAACCAATCACTCTGCCCCTGATGCATGGGGTCCGGGGTAGGTTTGACCCTCAAGAACAGCACAGCTGGAGTGCGAGGCGCTTCCCCCCGCCAAAAAATGGGGTGATAGTTCCAGAGAAAAATGGATGTAGATACCCAGTGAGAACAAAAAACATCCACTTTTGATTAACACAGCAAAGGAGGCACTGTATTGGAGACAGGAGCACCAGGCCCTATGAGCACAGCTTGAGACCCCCCCACTTCTTCATCTAGACGGAGGTTGAGTCCCAGTTTCCTGTGGGACCTATTCTATTCCCAAGAGCATGTGCAGAGCTGTGTGAGGTCTAGTGGTCACCAGGGGGCGCTGCTGCCCTGAAGCTGGGACATCAAGGCGGTTCCTGACTGGATTTGAACACGAGATGCTCACCAATTCCCTTGACTGTCGATGTTAGCAATTAAAATGTGTTGCCCATCAACTGCAAGCCCCCAAACCATTTCCAAACATTTAAGTTAGATACAGACTATCTCTCCACTTAGACAATGCTCTGTCCTCACACCCTTTGGACACCAAACCCTTAGCAAAGTTGATCTCCCACCAGTGCGTTGTTCCCCCACATCTCATTTGTGACGCTCCAAGCAGTTTTTCCAAACATACCCCTGTGGCTGTGCTGTCCTACCCATTGTATCTGAGACGTAATTCAAGACGACTCACAAGGCTTTGTTGCAAATGGATCGCATTACAGGGATGTGACTGAAGTTTTCCTTTGTTATTGTCAGCTGAAAAATATATGGTGCACATGCTTTTTTATGAAGTGCAGACACTCTGAAAACAGGGCCCATCCTGGGAATTCTGAGCAGAATGACCACGTCCCAGAGGCTCTGAGGGGACACAGCACATCCTGATGTGAGGGGAGGGGGCCGGTCTGAGCTGACATGAGCCTGCTCTCTGGGGACCTAAGAGGGCAGGGTCCTGCCCTGGGGTATCTGAGGAGATGCCACCTATTCTAGGGACTGTGGTAAAAGCATGGGCATTTAAAGCCTTTACGTGGTCTACGCTGGGAAAACACCAACAGGGAGCCACTCTGGGCTCTGCCCAGATTATTCTTTTCCAGAGGGAGGTTGGGTAGGGTCTTATAATCCACTCGATAGCCATGCACCAGTCTCCTTTGACTGCCAGGGGTCGGTGAGCCTCAGTGTCTCCTCCAGCTCCCACCAACCTGACAACCTACCCCAAGGAGCCAAGCAGATATTAGAAAAATGAGACTAATCACAGGGATGCTTTGAAGTTCTACTGGGAGCTTGGTCTTCGGAAAGGCTGACTATTCAGACCTTTACTTCTATGATGTTACTGGGCATCTCCAAGCCAGCAGGATGTGGCTGGCTTATCTCATGTGTGTCACTGCCTTAGGAACACAGCAAGGCTTGGCATTCTGAATATCTAGATCCACATATTCACTTTCAAATATAGAAAAGCCTTCTGCGTGTCACTCAGAATGGAAAGTTCCATATGTGTGGTGTATACGCTGGCATTCTCCCAGCCTAACTGGAGAAATGTTATCCATTCACAATAGTTATTCTACACGCCAAATGCTGCCATGATGAACACGAATGATGATGGCCATTAGTTGCATGTTCAGAAATAATTATTGTGAATGTTCAAATAGTGGTGTAAGTAGAGCATGAATTTTAGTTTCTGCAGGAGAGAAAGGGTACTATTTCAATCCTGCAGTTATTGAGTGAGCGTTCCAGTACTATTATTGTCTAAAATAATCAGCATATACATATAATCAGCAGCAGCACATAATGATAATAATAATACGATAATCAGCATAGAGATGAATATTTTTGAGCACTTCCTATGAGCTGCGTGTTACTGAAAGTTTTAAATAGGTTGCTTCACTATTTCCCCAAATTGACATTTGGGTATGGTTTTCTTAATTTGTACTATTCACATATTCATTCATTAACTAGCATTTATTGAGCACTTATTATGTGCCCAACAATGTCCTGAGTCCTGGGGACACAGCCGGAGATAAAACAGACAAAAAGCTTCTGTCCTGCAGGGTTTGTCTTTGCGGGAAGAGAAGCCTGAAACCAATACCTCTGGTACCATTTATATCATTATTGTTTTCAGAGCATCTCTTCCTTCTCTTTCTTTTCGTCTTTCTCCTTTTTTCAACATAGCCTTGACTTTAAAGGCAGTGACTATGAAACTGTAGGCTTCATATGAGAGTGGCATCTTTTTTCAATATAAATAGGAATATTAAATAACAAAGCACTAGCAGCAGGATAAATGCTTCTTTATTCACTGTCTCCTAGACTTTCCAGAATTTTCTTGTCCATGGTCCATGTGCCACATGTTGGGAAATGCTTATTTAAGTCTCCTCCAAACCAGGAGGAAGGGGCAGAGGGTGCCGGGTTCATACTTAGGGGCTGTGCCATCTGTCAAGGTGGCACCTCTGAGGGGTACATCTGGCACTTGAGCTTGTGACAAGAACATCTCAGGGGAGGGTGAAGCACCCCCACTCCCAGGCCCTCTCTGCTGACCGGGTTTGGTCTCCAGGGAAGGCGGTGTCTCCAGCACTGGGCATTCCGAGGGTGAGGACCGCAGGCCTCTAGCAAAGATTCCTCAGAGTGGGGGCAGGTGAGGGGTCCTGATCACTCACACTGGGGTGGAAGGAAATGCACACTTGGGGGGCCCAAGCACCCCTTTGTCCCACCTGGTTTGACCTTAGCTTGGGCTTGGGGAGTCAGAGCAATGTCTTGGGATCCCTCACTTTGAAGAGGGAGTCCCCATTACCCAGCTCTGCACCTCCTCTGTCAGGCAGCCCTACGGACTTCCAAGGTGCCCAGTCAGGACCCCTCTAGCCGTTCCTCATTCACCCCTGCAGGTGAATCTCTCTGCATGTCCCAGTCGTGCCCAGCTGTGAGTTTCCACCAGGAATTGCCCCTGTTCTCTGTAGAGTCCGCTGGGGGACCGGCTGGGCTGCGTGCATTCACTTCCCCAGGTGCCTAGCTCGACCTCAGGTCCCAGGAGGCAGGGTCCATGTCCAGCTGGCCGAGAGCCCTAGCAGGGTGTGCAGAGGAGGGCGCGGTGCATCGCTGCCCACCAGCGCAGGAGAGCCCCAGTCGCTCCCTCTGGCACTGCTGGACTGAGGCTCAGGCCGGCTAGTGGGACGGGGAGCCCCTCCCGGCCTGGTGTCTGTAACCCTGCCTGCTGCGGGCACCTGGAAGCCATCTATCTCCTCTCCTTTGTTTGCACCATTCCCACCCACAGCCTGGCCCAGCCTCAGTCAGACCTAACGAGAACCGGGATCTCAGGGAGCTTCCCAGGCCCCGGGCTTCACAAAGAACGGGGTGTGGAGCTGAGGGAGAGGCCGCCCAGCCGCCATCTTGATCCCCTCCGGGGCGCCCCCTCAGTCCTGGGTATGTGCCAGTCCAGCTGCCAGTACCCGGGGCTCCTGGCTCCTGCTGCTGGGTTAGCGGAAGGGGGTGAACTGGATGAGTGGACCCCAGTCCTTAGCTGACACCTCCCCTCACTCCTGCAGAACCAAGGTGCTTGGAGCAAGGAGACCAGAGGGAGGCTGACCTGTTTCCTCACCTGGTGAGGGGACAGACTGTGGGGCAGGCAGGGAGGACCCTAGGGGTCTAGGGGTACGTGGTCTCAGCCTGCAGACCTAAGGGGACCTGACCCCTCCCTGGTGGTTCTGAAAGGACACAGTTCCTCCCTGATGGAGCTGGGGGGTCTCAATGAGGTTTCTGACTTTGTTCCTCTACCCCTACTGCCTAGAGCATGGGGACAAGGCCTCCTGGAGGATGACGACTTCTCCGATGAACTGCAGCTGCTAGAGCGCATTGCACTCTGAGGTCGCCCACAGGACAGCCTGCGTGACAGCTGGCCCTTCACTGTTTGTCCCCGGCCCCTGACCTGTCTGGTCTATCCTCTCCTCCCTCCTTCAACCCTTATCTTTTGTCCATGCCCCTTGCACCCTTCTGGTCACCTGGGACCAGATTCTCTATTAAGAGGCCCCTTGGGTCCCAGATAAGAAAGGGCGTGGAGGCCCTGGGGGGCACTCTGGTCCAGCCCCCAGGGAAGAAGAGCTCTGTCTCCTGGGCTACAGACAGCGTCAGGGAGTGAGAGAGACCGAGGGGAAGAGAGAGACTGGTCGGGGCGACAGGTGGGGACAGACAGAGAGATGTTGGAGTGGAAAAGAGCCTGGGAGGGACGACTATGGGAAGATGGAGAGGAAGTGGGAGCAAGTCAGTCAGATAGGAGAGAAAAGAGAGGAGAGCAGAGGGCGTGACATGGGCCCCAGTGGAGGAGGCTGGACGGGACAGGCAGCAGCAGGAGAGCCGGGAGAAGCCAGCTGTGTGGAACAGGAGACCCCTCTGACCAGTGGGCCACAAGGGGACCCAGGAGCCCCTGGATAATCTCCCGCTGCAGGTGTCTGTCACTGTTTCTCTACAAGGAGTGCAGCGAACAGCACGGGTGGCCAGGGGTGGGGCCCCCACAATGGCCTGCGGGGCGTCATGGCCAGGAAGGCAGTGAACCAGCAGAGGCTGCCTCAAGTCCTCTGTTGAAGGGTGAGGAGAGGTCCGCAGCTGACCCGCCCTGAGCCACACCCCACTGGGTTTCAACAGTAACCAGCAGAGATCCTAGTCACCTCTTTGGCTCTGGGACTCCCGACAACACAGGTAGGTGACCCCAGCCAGTCCTGGTACTGTGCCTTTTGCTCTGATGCCTTTGAGGGTCCCAAAGGCCATATCTACAATTGGGAGGTGGTAAGAGCCCTGTCCTGGGCCTGTGTGTTCCCAGCCCCACCTCACTCCTCCATGACACAGGGCCCAGCCCAGCCCATTCCACCCTCAGACCCAGGAGCCTGGGCCCCAGCCCTCTGCCCAAAGCCCCATTCTTGCCCCTTGGTGCCCTTGTCTGGAGCAGCAGTGAGAGGAGCAGGAAGGTCAAGGGGAATGCTGACTAGAGGACTGCCAGGAGGGCCCCCAGGTGGGTTGACAGTGTGTCCCAATGCACCCCTCCCCGGCTGCCAGTCCCCCACCCCACCCCGAGGAGACACTCTCAGGAGGGCAGCTGCACTCCAGTCGAGTCACTTTGTCCTGGACTTGATTCCTGAGTGCAGCAGGACTCAGGCTGGTGAGTGAGGCAGGGGGTTGGGCTAGAGGGTGGAGTGGGGTGAGGCCTGGGGAGTGACAGACACTATCAGATGATGGGCAGTCACAGAGATGGACAAAAGACAGGCAGGCTGAGAATCAAATGGCAAATGGGACAGCCAGGCAGAGTGACAGGCAGAGAGATGGACAAGAAACATACCATCAGACGATGGACAGATAGATGGACAAGAAGACAGGATGGGCAGGCATTTGCTCAGAGGGAGCGTCTGGCTGATGGAAAACAGAAAGATAGCACGATACTGGCTGAGCAGACTAGCTGGCAAGGTGCACCCTGGTGGCTCAGGTGTTAAGTCTGCAACTGCAGCAGCATCATCCCCACAAAACCCAAGGACTTGAGTTCGAGGCCTGCCGTCAAGGTGGGAGGACAACCAAAGTGAACGACTAACTAAATAAAACGTTTCTTCCTCTTCTTTCGTCCTTCCTGCCTGTCTTCACTCCTTCACTTCCTTCCTCTTCA
>RJWH01004780.1:0-35521 GCA_004363575.1 Solenodon paradoxus | reverse complement strand
CTCTGCCTCCACTGGTCAAGCTGAGCAGGACGCTGAAGTCCACACTCCCGGGCCCACCACCCTTCGGCTCTTAGACACTGTTAAAAAACCCACCCAGGAAGAGCCTCTGTGCATGGCCTCCAAGAGAGGGCTTGCTCATTCTCTTCTGACCACCCCCCACCCCCCCATTAGGCTTTTGTCCCTCTGTGACTTCATGCCACCAAATCCTCTCTTGAGGAGGCCCCCGCCCTGCTGACCAGCCCTCCACCCCCTTCCTCAGAGGCCTTTATTCCCTGGTCTTCTTCCCCTGTCATTCCCTGCCCCCTCAGATGAAGGGGCATCTGTGTCCTCAGTCCCCTGCCATTCCCAAGGCTGGGCTTGCAGTCCATGCATGGACTCAGCCACCCATGTGGCTGTGGACATGGGCCTCGAACTGTGGACCCAGGATGGGCATCAGGAACGTGTGAGACCAGAGGCTAAGGTCACTGTCACCAGATTCCATGGCCCTGAATTCCGTGCTGGGGCGTGGCCCTGCAAGCCAGAATGGCTGGGAGCCAGGTTTGCAGAACACTTTGCACAGCTCTCAGAGCTGCCAGCCTCCCCCAGCCGGCTCCTGGGCCCTCCCTGTGGGCCCATTCACCCGGTCAGGAGGAGGTCACTTTTGCCTGGGGCTGTCAAGCAACTGACTTCCCTGTGGGCTCCAGGCATTGTCCTGGCTTCTGGGGTAAGCTGGAGGGAGAGAGTGAGAAAGGGAGGGACCTGGGCCCAAGGCCACTGTGTGCCGTTGCACAGGCTGTGAGCAGCATTGAAACATTTGGTTCTGTCCTGAGGTCTGAGGGGACACAGTTCTACCATGAGTGTGTGTGTGTGTGTGTGTGTGTGTGAGAGAGAGAGAGAGAGAGAGAGAGAGAGAGAGTGTGTGTGTGTGTGTGTGTGTGTGTGTGTGTGTGTGTTTTGGGGAGTTCTAAGAAAAACACAGCTGATGAGTCATGGCCCTGATGTGGGTGGGAGGTCTTGAATCCAACACCTGATCTTTCTTTCCATCCATCTTCCTCCCTCCCTCCCTTTCCTTCCTCCTCCTTCCCTCCCTCCCTCCTTCCTTCCTTCCATTATCTATCTATTTATCTATCTATCATCATCATCTCTCTCCCTCACCTTATTCAAGAATAATCCTGGAAACAGCCACTGGGAGTCATGTGCCAATATCTGGGGGACCAGCTGTCCCTTGTGGCTGCCCCTCATGGGACCATATTCTACCTTTAGGGGTGCAGGGACTGAGCCCTAACTGCAAAGAGCTATTTGGGTACTTGGAAGCTGGATGGCTATCCCACAGAGATCCCCAACTTCAGAGCCAGGGTATTGTGTCCCTTGTGCTGGGGCCTGGCCCATGGCGCCCCAGAGGTGGCAACTGATGCCATGCAGCCCTGTTTGCACACATCTGATGATGCAGCCTCACTCCGCAGGCACCTGCTGCAGGCTGGGTGGATACCGAGCGCCTCAGCCACTTGGCCAGTGTGTCTGGGGTCTGTGGATGGAGAGGATGTCGCGGGATGAAGGTGACAATGGCGGCTCTGAGTCCCAAGAGGGTACAAGTAAGCCTGGGCTGGTACTGAGACCAGAAGTCCAGAGGCACAGGGCTCCAGTCTGGGGGACCACATTCCAAGGTTTCTGACGGAGTCACAGACCCATCTGGCATGTCTGATGTGGGCATGGCCCCCTGTGTTCCCAGGCTGAAGGGACCCAAGCCTATCTGCCCCTCCTGCCCAGTGACTGAGTACCTGTGTGCTCCAGGGGCTGGGGCAGTGCTGTGACCGACGCTGGCCCCAGTTCCCTGGTGACTGGCACCAGCACCCACCCACTGTGGTGCCTGAGACCTATGCTGGTGCCCTGTGGCCTGGGTGGGGACTTCACCAAGACACCAGGATGACACACCAGTGTGGTGGCCCTGATGGCTCCCTCTGCCTGACACAGAGGCTCCCCCGCCAGCTGCCCCATCACACGCAGCAGGCAACCACACCCTGGCCCACGTGACAGGGAGGACCGGGACCCATCTCCGGGCTCCGAGGGTGTCTGAGGGTCTGTGAGGAGCCAGCTGAGAGGCAGTCCACCTGGAGGACTGCACCTGTGTGCTCTGCACCCCCAGGCACCCAGCAGATCGGTGTGCTGTGCTGGAGGCTTGTGCCTAGTCACGCGGCCCTGGTGGCCTGCGGTGAGGGGCCATGTCAGCATGTCACTGCCTTCCTCTCCTGACAGCCAGGATGTTTTGCTTCTAGTGACAGAAAACCAAAGCTGCCCATTGGGTTGGCATGTGTGATCAGCGGACGTGTGCCAGCTGTCGCTGCCCTGGCCTGCTGTCCCTGCCTGGCTGGCCCCTCCAGAGAGGCTCAGCCTGAGCAGAGGGCTTCCCGGGCTCCGAGCAGGCCTCGGAGCTGTGTGCACCTCCACCAGGACAAGGACAAACATTTCCCTTTCCTTGACCACACTTTCCTAGCAGACGGGCCGGTCAGAATCAGGTGGCTGCCAGATCTGTCCCTCAGGCGCAGATATCACCCCCAAGAACGTCTGCCCCACGCGGACCAGGGTCTCTGTCTGTCTTGGCCTTTGCTGTATCCCCAGCACCTGGGTTGGGACCTGGCCCGCAGCAGATGCTCAAAGCAAAGCAAATAAAGGGGCTTCAAGACACTCATTCACTCTCTCAACAAATGTTCATGGAGGTGTGTCTTGCGGGGGGCACTGCGGGAGAGCGGGAAACAGAATCTGCTCTCGGGACAGTGAGCTGGCGGCCTTCTGTTGAATGACCTGCCTTCCTCCAGAGCTGGCCTGCCCTCCACACAGCCACTATGAGCTCTGTGGTGCCTCATGTCCCCACTCGGGCGCTGAGCCTGCCTGCCAGTGGCTGTCCTCATGCCACGCCAGGAAGGCCCCCAGTGTGACACGCCTCCTGCTCAGTGGAGGCCTTCCGGGCAGGGGCGCCAGCGCCCACCCTGCCGTGAGCTGCTCCCCTCCTGGACGGAGTAGGGAACCTTGAGGCCACCTTCAGCTGCCGCCCGCTTTCCCCTGACACCTTGGGTGGAGGGCGTGGTGCTCACAGGCTCCTGTGTGACTCCTCCAGCTCACTGCTCCTTTTCAGAGCAGAGCTGGGGAAAGAGAACCGGTCCAGCAGCCTGGTCACACTGCTGCCCAGGGTCCTCCTCCAGGGGGCGGCCCAGACACAGCTTGGTCAGCCCGCAGCTTGGGGGGCTACCAGGGGTCAAGGAATCCCAGCTCCTCACTAAAACCCACCACCCCAAGTGGGGAGATACTTTCCTTCCACTGTCCACGTTCTGAGCTCCATTCTCTGGTTACACCCACATTCCAATCCATATCTAAAGGCATTCAGTTTAAAATAGCAGAATCACATCTCAAAGCAGCTTAAGCAGAAAAAAAAAAATGAACGTCTAGATTTGCATAAGTGAGGGAGGTGCTGACTTCCTGGGAGGGACTGGGGATTGAAGGTGGTTTCCCAGGGAAGGGAGAAAGGAATGCTGATCTGGGTGAGACAAAGCATGGGCCACAATTGTAGTTGTGTCTTCTTCACCTTTCACTTAAAAACTATTTTATAGTGCGCCCTGGTGGAGCAAGATGATAATCCCAACGACTGACCATATGTACTGAGCACCAACACTGTCCCAGGCACAAACCTCCTTGCTGTCACCTCCCCCAAAAAACGCTGTGAGGGAGACAAGAACTGTTTTCATCCACATTTTTTTTTTCAGCTTTTCATTTTTTTATTTAATTGTTCACACTGGCTGTCTGCCCTGCTCCATGCTCCCTCCTCCCAGATAGTGAGCTCAGGTCCTTGGAATGTATGTGGACTGCACTCCTCAGAGGTGGCAGGCCTAACCACTACTCTACCAGGATGTGCCAAAGATTCATTTTTGGTCACTGATTTTCTTCCATTTGGCTGATAGGTTTTCCTATAGGCTATAACCTGATTTTATTTTTCTCTTCAGAACATTAAAGTTTTTTAAGTTGAAGTTCAAATCTTGTAAATATTAATAACTTGATGACTATTTTGTTGTTTTTCTAGCACATCTATGATGTTGTAAAGGTCTATACGAGTATAAAACTACAGGTCATCCCCATTTTGCAGCTGAGAAAGCAGAGCCTCAGACCTAAAGCCACTTGTTAACAGCTGGTGACGGAGAGTTGAGACTTAAACAAGGCTGAACATATTTCCTTAAGAAAAAAGGGGACATTGGGATGCGAGAGAAACAGGATGGGATTAAGGATGGGAAAGAAACAATATAGGATTATGTGCTGGTGAGAAAGGGGAGGGGAGAAGATGGAGCAATCAGAGCAGGAGCTGAACAGCCAGAGGTGCTATGTTATGCCCATAGGTGATCACATAGTAATGACATGTGGTCCAGCAGGACTTCATACACATGGCCAAGGAGGGTACAAGGAATTTTGGCACCTTAGTCGAGAATCAAATTTGGTGCCCCTGTAAGCCCTATTCCCAATGTCCTACCTAAACCCCATGCTGCTTAACCATCCCAGTGCCAGAAATGCCCAGAAATTCTCACAGTGCCAGAGATAACCCCACAGTGCTTCCTTACAGTCGCACCACGCTGTGGTGTTCTGTTCCCTTTGAGCTAATAGGCACGAAGGTGGGGGTGGGGGTGGGGTGTCCTCTTCCCACCCACCTGCTTCCTCACAGGGCGTGAGACCAGCAATGGCAGCCAAGCAGCCAGGGCCTGGTGCAGTCAGCACTGGTAAGGTCTGTCTCTGAGGGAGGGAAAAGGGGGAGCTGCTTTTGGACCACCTCAGCACACTGGGCCCAGGGCAACTCAGCTGACCCTTTTGCCCTGTATTAAAGATGACCCTGGTTTATTAAAAACAGGGCAAAGCTGACACATTAAAATGACTGAACAATCTGGAAATATGAAAAAAAAAATCGGTATTGTCCTGTTTACAATGGTACATATGGACAGTCTAGTCTTGATCTTTCTCCAGGGATAGACATTTTATTATAGCAATTCTGTCCTCTCATTCTTTCATCTTTATTTAGCTCTTGACTCTAGAACTTTTCAGACATAAAAAAGGCAGCAAGAACAAACAGCACAACGGCTGCTCGTACCCATCGGGCAGGTTCACAGTAGCCGAGCTGCGGCCTACGTGTTTCAACCTGCTCACGCCTCATCATTTTATAAAGCAAATTGCAGACAGCATGTAAATCTATAAACACTTCAGCACTCACAGGTTAGGGCTGTAAAAAACACCTGCCCATCCCATCCCTGTGAGCCAGCAACCATGTAAAGCCCAAGGCCTCTGGTTTGAGATCCAGGTCCGTGGGAAGAAAAATCAAAACAAAAACTGTCATGATTTGTTGACCCCGAGCAAAATGAGCAATGATTGGCACCAGGGAAGCCCTCATCCATATTCAGAGCTTCTGGCCGAAAACATCCTGTCTCCTCCGCTGAATCCTAGTCTTCACCGGTTCCCAGGACATGAACCATGGACTCCCCAGCGGATTCCATTATTAGGTTGCAATAGGGCTGGGCGTTTAGGGGCCTGAGGGTCTGCTTTTGCTCAACCAAAGCAGCAAAAGCCTTCGCAGGGCCACCCCGGGCATCAGAACACCCCCAAACCATGCCTACCCCTGTAAATTCAGCTGTGAATCTCTAATATCCACACAGTAGGGAGCAACCAAAGGCTTTGGAGAAGTGGGGAGGAGTGGCACAGACTGGGGGAGTGGAAAAGTGGGGGATGCAGATTGGGGTTTACAATGTGCTGATCTCTTTGTGGTTGACGATTCTAATACCGTCGCTAACACTCATTAAATGTGTTCCGTGCTCAGTACTGGGTGCTAAGTACTTATTATCATGATTGCTATTCATATTACTGTTTTATTAGAATCATTTATTGAGTGCCTGATAAATATTAGGCCCCATAAACACTTCAATAATAATAATAATAATAATAATAGCAATAAACCAATAATCACAACTGCTCCGATTAGATAACTCAATTTAATAGGTAGAAGATTACTAAGTGCTTTATTAATCTTGGTCACATGCCTTCATTTATTTTTTTGATGGAAAGGTGGAGCAGGAATGAAGGTGAGTAGGCAGGCAGGCAGGAAGAGAGAGGAGGAAAAAGCATCTGTACTTATCTTTATTTAGATGTTCACACTGCTTGTTTCCCCCCAGTTTCAGGTCTTGAACCTGGGACCTTGGGGAACTTGGGGGCCTTGAGCACCTTGGGATGCATGTGGGACTGCTCCACCAGGCATACCTTGCTCCTATGCTTTTAATTTGATCCTGACCAAATGTTAGGTCCCACGTTACTCCTGCTAAAAATAATTAAAATGTATTGGGTACTGACTTTGTGTCCACGTCTAGGCTAAGTATTTTAATGATAATAATAATAATAACATTTATTATTTGCAGAACAATATGTAAACATTAAAATAATGATGATGAAATAATTATAATGGCCAGTAGGTAGCGAGCACTTGCTATGTCCCTGCGCTAAGTATTTTTGGATGCACAATGACAACAAACTCGCTGTGGCCATGTCCTAGGTGTGTGGTCCCACCAGCACAGGAGCAGATGGGGGCATTGAGCACTCTGGTGGCCCTGGCACCAGTTAATAGGCACTAACTGGGGCCAGCCAGACCCTACGTGCCTCTTGCACAGGATGGCACGAAGGCTCAAAGTCCTTGACTCTCCCTCCCGTGTGAAAGGGGAAACTGAGGGCACGAGACCCCCAGAGCTCTGAGCCCTGGGCGCTGGGCTGAGCTGTCAGCTGAGAACAGCAGGTTTCACAGTCTGTGTCCTCCAGGTGTTGTGAGCACTCCCACCCCACTGCTGACTCTGCGTGTCTCCTTCACTCCCTTCCTCCAGCACAGCCAACCCTCGGCCTTGGCTCTTTCCGGTCCAGCTCCTGAGCGCCTACTTCCACCTGTCCCGGGCCTCCGTCACACCTTGCTCAGGCCAGCCTGGGAGGGGACCTGGGTTTGGACCTCCAGAGCCTGAAGGACAGAACTGCTCCATCTAAGAGAGCTGGTCAGGGAGGCATTGGGGAGAGCCGGAGGCTCAGACTTGGAGCAGCCCCTCTGCGCTTCCTCCCTCCGCAGTACCTGGTGTGGGGGTGGCTGGGGGTGTGGAAGGTCGGCAGGGTGGGAGGGTGGGAGGTGGCAGGAGTGGGACCTGGTGCTCCTGAGGCAGCTGCTGGTTTCAGCAGTCATGACATGTGGGCCTGAATACACGGCCATCTCTGTAGGCTCTGTGGCCACTTCAGCCTCAGCCCCACAGATGATAAGGCCCTCCCCAGAGGGGCGCCCACCTCCAGAGACACCGACTTGCCAAAGCCAGGCAGGCCTGGGACAGATGGCCTGGGTGAGTGGCCACAGCAGGCTGGGTTTGGGGGCAGTGGGGTGGGTGAGGCAAGTGCTGACCTGGGACAAAGGGCAGACAAGCAGACCAAGGACACAGGCTGAAACACGGTCCACTCCCATGACACATGATGCTCCTTGGTGCCGGATTCTCCTTTACAGCGGGGAAACTGAGGCAAGTGGCTATGTATTTTCCCCAGTTCCCCCAGAGTGGAACAGGTATTGGCACCCAGGCAGCCTGGCTCCAGAGTCCTTGATCCTGAGTTCTCCACACCCCCCTCCCCAAACTGAGGCAGGAAATTTGTCCCTCGGCCCCTCGCCTCACCAAAACTTTAGTCCAACGCAGCCACCACCAAGGGCCCATGCTACTTAAATGCAAATGTGAGTGAAATTAAGCGAAACAGCCAGTCTCAGTCACAGTGGCCAAAGGTCAAGGGCTCAGCAGCCACAGGTGCAGGGGATGACTAGCGGACATCACTTGTCCGCATGGCAGAGCTGGGGTTTGACCCAGCAAGGCTGATTCCTGAATTCATCCTCGAGGACAACTCTGCTGAGCGGCAGTGTGAAAATGATTGATTGCTCTGGACTGGGTTTTTAAAAATGTATGAAACTGCCAGGAGCAGTCAGAAGCTGAAGCAGAGAGGAGAGTGGGGGCTCCAGGCGGAGAGGCAGGACATGAGGTGGCCTCATGAGGGGCCCCTGACCCCTCAGCTGCCGGCAGGACACTGGGGGTGCCCAGCCCTGCCAGTTCAGACCCCACATGGAGCAGCTCTGCAGGGTTCTGGTTCTGGTGAACTGCTCTGTCCCTTCGCCCAGTGTCACTGACACGAGGACCCCATGTCCTGTGCACACACCTAAGTCTTCGACCTCTGCCAGGTGGTGTGGGTGCCCACAGGCTGTGTGCCCCGCTGGACCCTGCCCGAGAGGGGCCAGCCTGGGATGCCACCCGTGCCCTTTCCCCTTCGCTGGCCCCATTTAGGCTGCCACCTTCCCCGGCTGACTGGAACCTGTCCTCCCCGGGGAGACCCCTCGCCCTGCTCCCCGAGGATGGAGACCCAAATCTCAAGCCAGAACCAGTGCTCCTTCCAAATCCTGTGTAATCCTCCCAGCCCCCTTCCCTGATCCTGAGGTGTTTAAAGTCTTCATCTCGACATGACGTTTAAGTGGCCCAAGGACAGGAGAGAAACAAATCACACAGAGGGGAAGCGTTATCCAAAGTCACGGTGGTTTGGGGACTGTCCTGTGGTCCATTCCTGTCTTCCCCCACTTGTAACCAATCTCGTTGTTCAACCCCTGGCTGAAGGACAGAGGGTTCCAGCAGGGGGTTTCTGGGCCACCTGTCCCCTCCCACAGGTGCGGTGTGTCCAGCCAGCATCCACTATGACTTCTGTGACCACCTTGCTCAACCACAGGTCTCTCTAGCGACCATCTCCCATCTGGACCCAGAGACACCTCCTGAGAACAAAGACACTCCTATCGCCTGGGGAGTTCCAGAGGATTTAGTTCTGCGCCCCGGATTCCAGGGTGGAGGGGCAGCTCTGAACTCAGCACCTGTACCTGCCCCATCTCGCCCGGGGGCGGGCCTCTGTGTGCGGTGCACGTGCTGTGACAAGAAGAGCGTGTGTCAGGGGCTTGAGTGCCGCCCTCGTGCCGACAGGCCCTGAGAGTCATGCTGTCGGTACAGGGGTGCTGGCAAAGTCTCTTGCAGCACTGGCCAGAGGGCCGGGAAGACCAGAGGCAGCCTGGGACAGCTTCTCCTTGGGCGCCTGCCTCCCCGCCCCACCTCCGCCATGTCCCATCCAGGAGCTCTGAAACTTCTCAGTTCGCACTGGGCCTCCAGGGCATCAGGAAGATCTGTGAGTCAAGGCAGGAGGCCAGGACACATGTCATCACACAGTTTGGCAGCCGGATCTGTAACTCTTAAAAGTGAAATCCCGTGAGAGGTGGGGCTCTATTGGTCCTCCTGTTCTGGGGCGCAGAAGCAGGGGGGCAAATGGACGTGGCCCCCTCTACCCCAGGGTACTTAGCTGACTCTGGAGGGCAGGGTGGAGAAGCAAGCAGTGTCAGGCCGCAGGCCTGGGCTCCCAGACACTGTGTGGTTTGCTATCGACCTTGGTGTAGTCTCCATCGCTCCCCTGGTCTCCCACCCATAGAATGAGGGCAGCGGTGCAGCGGGGAGAATACACTGGTTTCGCCCTCTGCTCCTCTCGGCTCACACAGGGCTCTTCCGTGACCAGGGGTGTGGGTTCCAAGCCTCCGTGGACACCATTTGGCGTCCTATGATTGCATTTAACTTGGATGCTCTATACCTGGGGTACAGCGGATCTCACAGGTGGAGCGCTCAGTTCCTCGAGACCACCCTCCACTTCAGATGTCAACTCCAAGCTCAGGTGCAATGATTTTCTGTGAGAGCTCAGGGAAAATGCTTACCTGCGAGTACTGGTGTGTTATGAAGATTATTGCAAACAAAAGCAACCCTTGGACACGGGCAATAGAACTGGGGTCACCAATAGGGAATGAGGGGGAGGTGGTAAGTGGTGGCGGAACCCACGGGACAATGGTGATGTCACTTGATGACCTGGTGGAGGGCAGGTATGTTGACATTACCTGAGGAACAGGGAACCTGCCCAGGTGGGGAATCAACACATGTGAGTTTATTTTAATGTGTAAAACAAAGTTATTTTAATAAAATACTAAAAAACATGTAAACAAAACCAAAAACAAGTCAGATGCACCCTGATGGAGTAATAGTTGGGCATAGTCCACATGCATCCACAGGACCTGGGTTCACATCCCGGGACCAGCGGGAACAATCATGATGAATAAAGAAAAATAAATCAGATGTCTCTTTCTCCTGTCTCCTCCTGCCTGCCTCTGCCCTCTACTCACCTTCATTCCTACCTACACCTTTCTTTTAGGGAGAACAAAAAAAAGGCGGGGTCAGAGCAGCAAGAGAAGAAGAAACTCACAGGCACTTTTTCTAATAGCTGTGTCTCGGCCCTTAACATCATCACAATGTCTACACTAATGCCATGGCCAAGTTCAGATTCGACAAGAGGCCAGGGACACAGACTCTGCTTCTCTTATCAGAGGAATAAGCAATAAGCAAATTCATAAAACAGGGTGTGGATACACGGATGGTAAAGAATTCAAATCATCCGTGCAATTTTCTCCCATAATCTGCCCTCTGGCTCCAATGATTCATCTTTTCTCTACGCACAGAATCTGTTCATCCCCTTTTCAGGACACCCGGTAAAGACACGCAGGAAAGACTGCTGCGATCATGACCTTAGGGCTCCAAGTCCAGAATCTTGTGACCTAGATCCAGTCTGGATGGGGCTATTGATTAGAACGGCTAGGAGAGAGAAAGACACGTTATTCACCACGCACAGACCCAAGTGCAGTGGTGAGGCAGGAACAGAACTGAGCCACAATGGACACTCCCCTGAAAGAATCAGGAAAAATAGCAGGCATGAGGCAGTCGCTAGTCACTGGTCCAGAGCAGTTTTAAAAGCAGCTGGGCAAATCCCGCCAGTTCCCTCTACTCTGGGAATGGGGACCAGTCCTTGCTGAGACCTGATTGTCCTCCCTCAGGTGGCTCCCCAGTGCACTGTGTGGCCTTGGACTCCCCCAAGCCTGAGGCATCATGCTCCTGTCACCACAAAGTAGAAAAAGACTGCCGAAAAGGATGTTGATAGACAGGCAGATGGAGTGGTACTTAGGGCTTGGTTCCGAAGGGTCACAAAGCAGGAGTTTCTGTCCGGTGGAGCTGGGAGGTGTCAGCCTCCTGGCACGTGGGTGTGTCCACTAGCCTGGGACTGTCGGGTTTTGGCGGTGACCCTTAGGTAGTCACGAGCGAGCATTAACTCCGCCTCCAGCCCCCTTCCCCTCCTCCAGAATATGAACGATGTGAATGAAAATCCCAGGCTCCTCCTCATGGCCGGTCTTCCTGGTGACCAGTTGCCATCTCTGGTGAGAGTGACTTCATTAGAACAAAGACACGCTTACCACTTGGGAAATTCCAAAAGGTTTAAGAGCTCTGTGCGCTGGACACCAGGGTCAAAGTATATGAACAAAAGATGCTCCTGGTACCATATTTACTCAAGAAATTCTAAATTTAGGAGCCATGTGCTAGAAGCTGGAGGACAGAGGCCAAATATATAGGTTGTAATATGTCACAGGTATGGGAGGCTTAAGAGGTGTGTATCGCTGAGGGCAAGGCATTTAGCAAGAGCTTAAAGTGTTTGATAAATAAACGGATGATTGCAAAGTCAAACTAGCTTTGTAATAATCTCTGATCCCCAATAGCATGGAAGTAGAGATACAATTTAAAAAATTCCCAAGCCGGGTCACATTGCTCCTGCCTCAAAGCCCTCCCATAACTTCAGTGACCTCTGTCACTTCCCCACATCATCTCCTCCCACACCCCGCTCATCTGCTCCACTACAGTAACAAGTTCTCTGCTCTTCCTTCAGCACCCCAGGCAGATTCCCACTTCAGGGCCTTTGCGTTAGCTGTTCCCTTTTCCTTAAATACTCTGCCTTGGGATCTCACATAGCTGGTGCTCTCATCCTTCAAGTCAGCTCAGATGTCACCTCCCCGGAGAAGCCTTCCCTGACCGCCCCCACAATAGGAGATACCCCTCCCAGTCACTATTATATTCCCTCATTTTCTTTCCTTCAAAGTACTTGGCAATATCTTAAATCATCTTTAATATTCATCACTTTTGTTATGTGTCTGTCTTCTTGATGGACTAGGAGTTCCCTAAGGGAAGGAACTTAGTTTATTTTGTTGAAAAATAAACACAAATCTTTCGGAAGAGGACAATAAACGAATGCATTAGTAAATTTCTAGTATCTCAGGAGGTGATAGACTGTCCTGGAGAAACACTTAAGAGGGAAGCAGGTGAGAGAGCATCATTAGGGGTTATGTGGTGCAGGACTACACTGGAGCAAACCTGAAGGAGGTGAGACAGGGAGCCGAGTAGTTATGCCAGGAAAGAGCATCGAGGCAGAGGGAACAGCCCGCGTAAAGGTGCACAGGCTGGAAGGACGCCTGGTGTGGTGTGAGGGTGGGTGAGAGGAGGCGAGGACAGACGAGATGGAGGCCAGTTTTCAGGCTGTGGTGAGGAGTATGGATTTTATCTGCATCTACAAGGGAGTCAGGGCGAAGGAGAGACAAACTCTGATTTGTGATTGGTACAGGCTCATTGCATGCCCAGCGCAGTATGGCTCACAGGGGCCAAAGCTGGACAAGGCTGCCTAGTCCTGCTGTCTATTCCTGGAGAACAGGTTCCAGGCCAGCCTGCCCCTGCCCCTGCCCCTGGAAGAGACACGCTCTGGCCTCCACTTCCTTGGCCGTCACAATTCAGGTAGACTCTGGCCTCTCTGTGGCCTTTCCTGAAACCGTGTCCTCTGGTGACAGTGCCTGAGACCTCTGGGGCCCGGGCAGGGACTCGAACAGGAATGCCTGTGATGGCTTCAGCGGCTCTGACTCGTGTCACTGTGATGCCCACGGCTCATCTACGGCCCTGCCCCTCTGTGCCCACAGACAGGCAGCCCTAGGGGCTCCCTGAGTGTCCCAGCAGGATTTCCAGGGCCTGCAGGGGAGACATGCAGCCTTGGGTCCGTGTGGAGATGTCCATGCTCCTGTGCCACTGGGGACTCGAGAGAGACTTTGTGTGCCTGCTGAGGAGCTGCACCAGGAACGCCAGGGAGGTGTGCCATGTGGCCTCATGTGGCCCGGCTGAGTGGGTGGTGCAGGAGGAGGGTCTTTCTCACCTGATCTCACATTGGCTCAGTGCTGCCTCCAGGAAGTTCTCCTAGATTTGGGCCACCCAAGTTGAGTCACGTGCCCGGCTGGCTGAATGTCCCCCTAAAGGTCCTGCCTGCCTAAAACACTTCAAAAATAGTGATAGTTGACCTTGAGTGCCATTGGATCAGTCAGGGTGCTCGGAGTCACACTGCAGTCGCAAACTAACCTGACATCAGGGTTCAGCATGCTCTCTCCTACACATTTCACCTGGGCACTTTCATGTTCCCCTCCATCCTGTGTTGCCCGCTGGTCCTGTGAGCCACCTTCCTCCTTAATCCTGCACCTTGGAGTCACATTCATAGCTCCTGATCACACCTGTCTGCCAGGGGGCTGGGCTGGGGGAGCATGTGACATCTAGTTGCCGTAAGTGACTTTGCCTCAGTCAATCCCCACAGCAGCCTGCCAAGGGAAGTACTATTATTACTTGTGTTTTACAGATGAAGAAACTGAGGTACCGATAGTTTCCACAACTTGTGTGAGTCACTCAGAGCCAGCAGGATGTGGAATGCCCACCCTGATGCCTTTGGGATAGAGGGCAAGCCCTTGGTCGAGCTCTCGAGGCCTCGTGTGCACTGGCCTACCCACTGTCTGACTCACCGGCGGCCCTTCACCCCCTTCTCACTCTGGGATCCGGAGGTCTGTGTCATTCTCATGCCCGCCAGGCAGTTTCTTGTTGCTCCTGAATTCAGGGCTCAGAAACCCACATGCCACTGAGGTCAGACAAGGGCTAGAGAGGCCAGGGGAGTGTGGGAGTGTCCTAATCCATTGACCCCAGAAGATTTCTGCCATGAGAGTGTAGTCTCAAGGGAGACAAAGAGTGTGCTTCGAATCTCAGCCCAGTAGCTGTATGTCCTGAAGCAAATCCCCTACCCCCTGTGCCTCAGTTGCCTTACCTGTAAGAAAAATGGGGTGATGAGAGTCCCTATCTCCTGGGCCTGTTGTGGGCTATAAATAAGATGGCATGTGAGAAGCCAGCATGTGGTGACTACTCAATTATAGGGTGTCTTTTCATTCATAAGATGATAATGATTATTCACAATTTCTGGCTATCTCCATTTTCTTCAGTGATGTCAAGGAGAAAATATTATGAATTCTAAGAGATACAGGAGAAGCATAGAGCAAGGCTTAACTTGGCATATAGTTAATGCTCAGAAAATGTTGTCTCAGACCATCATCATCACCACCATTATCATCATCATTTTCACCACCACCCTGATCTCCATCATCTCCATCGCCATCACCAGCATCTCCATGACCACCATCACCACCATCATCTCCATCACTATCACCTCCATCATCATCACCACCATCATCTCCATCTCCAGCACCACCATCATCTCCATCATTGTCACCACCATCATCTTCATGACCATCATCACCATCATCTCCATCACCATCACCGCCCCCTATTCTCCATCACCACCACCATACTACTTCCTCATGATGCTTCCACTTCTCCCCATTTGCCCTTATGACCTAACCTTGACCCTATCCAACCTCCCTCTCTCTTGTGGTCCTCTTCTGGTTATAAATACTCTTAAATAGTAATGCTTGCCTAATTGTTGACCCCCATCTGTTTTCCTCCAGAGCTGGCCTGCCCTCCCCACAGGTGTCCCCATGTAATTCCAGGAGGGCTGCCAGTGTGACACGGGCTTCGGGCTCAGTGGCACTGATGGTGCGTCTGTCCCGTGCTGCTGCTCCACGGAGTCAGGTACCACCTGCGAGGAAGTCCTTCTGGGAGGGGAGTACTATGAGGCTCTCACCCCTGCCATCCACTGCTCCCTCTTCCCAAGGGTCTGGGCAGAGGTGTAGGACCCTGAGGTCACCTTCAGGTACCACCTGCTCTCCTCTGGTACCTGCAAGGCATCTGGGCACTTGCGCACCAGCACTTTGATAGGAGGGATTTTGAGTTCTTAGGCACTTGTCTGTCTTTGCCAAGTCCTGGGGCTCCTCCAGCTCACCACCCCTTTTTCCAGGGGCAACCTGGAAAAGAGAACAGGTCATATCAAAGATGCCTGTCCAGATGAAGAGGACCCAGGTTTGCCCACAGAGAGAGCTCCTAACCCAGGTAATCGCTCACCCTCTAGAGTTGCTCAGACTGACTGATACTAAAAGACAGATATTGGCGCTAAGTAAAAGTCTGGTGACACGCCCTCGTCACAGTGCAGACTTCTGAATACACAGAATTTTTCACTGTAATAGATAACGAGAATAATAGATGACTGGAGATCCCATTAAAACGAACTCAAGTCAAAGATTTAAATGACATAACTGAAAATTCCAGAGGGCAACCGGGCATGGTTTGATCAGGGTGCTGATGCTCAGCATTTCTCTTGGCTTGTCGTCCTTTGCAGTGCTAACTCTGTCCTCAGGCTGGCTTTTCTTGTGGTGGCAAAATGATTGCACCGTGTAGGCCTCTAACGTGCATTTTCCACTGTTTAGTGAAAAACCCAAACCCTTTCTTCCCCAGTTTTGTTTACTACAGAATTCCTGTGCTCCACTTTCACGGGCCCCACTGAACCAATCATTGCAGCCCAGAGATTATCTTAAACCCATCTAGTCCTTCTGCCACGCTGCAGGCCTGCTGCAAAACCAGTATTTCTTGTGGCAACAATCTTCAAACAAATACCCTGGAAAATCTCCTCTCTGAGACCTGAAACTTTTGTCTGGAACCCACAGGGGTGGATGTGTTTTGCACACTCGAGGGCCTCTGCTTACAAAAGTTCCATTGTCGGCTGTTGGAAAACACATAGCTTGCACCCTTCCCACTCCACCCCCTTCCAGGAAGGGAAGCCACTTTCAGAATTAGTCATGCTGTCAGCTTCCCACAACAACTCTATTGACTCCAAAGGGCAGTCCTGCAGGGTGAGCACTGTTTTTATGCCCATTTTACAGATGGGGAAACTAAGGCCCAAGGAGGCGACTTGCTTTCTCACTGCGTGAGAAAGAGGTTGGAGTTAGCATTTGAACGCAGGCCTTCTGGTTCCATGTTCTTTTCCTCCTCACTTAGGGACTGAACTCTATGTGGCTCCAAAGCTGGCTTTCATTCATTCACTGAACAAGGTTTCCTGAGCACCTACTATGGTCCCGAGGCTGTGCTCTGTGCTGAGGAAGCAGAGGGGACGAAGTGGTCAAAGTTCCTCCCTCCTGGAGCTGCCATTCCAGAGGGGAGAGAGACAAGAGAACAACAAATGAGTGTTTTACTATGGTGTGGCAGGGCTTTGGGGAAAATCAAGAAGAGAAAATCAAGGGTGGGGGAGGATTTCCAGGTGGAAGGTGTGGTTTTATTTTTTAAAGGAAAGGTGCAGGCAGGAATGGAGGTGAGCAGACAAGCAGGCAGGAATGGAGGTGAGCAGGCAAGCAGGCAGGAAGAGAGAGGAGGAAGAAGCACTTATATTTAGTTGTTCACGTTGGTTGTTCTCCTTGGCCCTGGGCCAGGAACCTGAGTCCTTGGGATGTATGTGGACTGTGCTCAGTCAGAGGCGGTGGACCTAACAGCTATTCCGCCAAAGTGCACCAAAGGGGTGGCTTTAAAAAGAGTGGCCAGGGAAGCTTGAGCAAAGCTAGAAGAAAGGAGATAGGAAGTGGGGACCCCTGCGCACATCTGAGGAAAGAGGGAATCAGCAGAGGGCTGAAGGCTAGGAAGGAGCCCACTGAGGTGGTGGAATGGCAGAGAGGCCAGCGTGACTGGAGCTGAGAGATTCAGGGGCAAGGGGATGATGTCAGAGAGGTGACAGGCACCCAGTGCAAGGGGCCTCTGAGTCGTGCTGCGGACTTTGGCTTTTATCAGGAGTGAGGTGCAGCCTGGGCCCAGCTCTGAGCCTGTGACGCCAGGAGAGGGTGAGCATGGAGGCTGGGGCAAGGCTGGGCCACTAGAGGGGAGAAGTGGTTGGTTTTGGAAATATTCCCTGGGGTCTCATTCCCTCTTCTGGCCTTTTACCTGCTGCCTGTTCTTGGGACCTCAGAGTTAGTTATCTGGAGCACTGTTGTCCTTTTCTAAAACCCCACCCCCACCCGAAACACACGCATGAGCCCACACATGCATGCATGAACACGCACGCACACACACACGCACAGCGTGTGGAGTCAGGAAACCTGGTTTGGGATCCTGTGTGACTTTGGCTAAGTGACAGAGCTCCTCTCTGCTCTTTTCCCACCAGGAGAATGGCTGTCTGTCCGTCAGCAGCCAGGAAGTCCTGTTCTATGTCTACTGGATTGTCCGTTGAGAATAGAGGCAGCTAACCGCTGCAGGTGATGAGTCAGGGATCAGCAGGTGCCTCTTGAACCCAGGAAGGGGAGAGGAGGGATGGGGAGTGCTGAGAAGTCAGGGCTCAGCTGCCAGCGAGTGCTGGGCCAGTGCCTCCCAGGCCAGGGTGCCAGCCAGGTTCTCAGAACTGCAGACTCATCTTCCAGCCTCTGCTGCCAGGCAGGAGCCTGCCAGTCCCAGTGCCAGCTCCCAGCCTGGGCCCTCAGCTGGGGCTGAGCAACCCTGCTCGGGGTGGGGGGAGAAGGCCCCACAGTAGGGAAGGCCAAAGCCGCAAAGCCAGTGGTCAGGGACCCTGCAGCTCCTGAGAGAAAGGGAAAGGCAGACTACTTGTGGGAGGGCAGCAAAGAGCGAAGGCTTTGATCTCAGAGAATGTATATGCAGATTACACAAGTCTATCATTTCCTCAATCCACTTCAATTCTGTTTGCTTACCTTTCTGATGACCCAATTCACAAGTTACTTTTCCTCCATTCTTTGGTGGAGGCTCTTTATCCTGTGAATTATTATTTTGTGTGGCTTTTAATTTTTTACCATGCTATTGATTTTCTTCACCTTTCATGTTAAAAAAAATGTTAACCACAGAAAAGTTATGTAAACAGTACAAGGGACTCAAAAATATCCACGAAGATGCGCTGATTCTTAATAACTGCCCTCATGGGCTTCCTCTCTCTCTCTACTCCTACATTTATTTTTTTTTTCCCTGAGTTGCTGGCATCTTGGAACAATCCTGCCCCTGGGGAAATGCAGGGACTTCACAAACACCCCGTTTTTTTCTGCCTTGTGAGTGGCCTGGCAGACCTTTCTAGTAGGGAGTCACGAAACACAGCCAAGCTTTTCCTTACAGGTGCCTCTTGCCCCCGACAGCACCGAGGGTCTCCCTGCACACCTTGCATCCCAGTGTGCCCCACGCCAGCATGCACCTGTGGGGTCTGATGCCGTCAGCGGGTCTCAGATGGGAAACAGCAGGACCAGGAGGCAGAGGCCGGGCCAGGGCAGAACGGTGGAGGGAAGATGTGGGGCCACTTTGCCTGGGGAGAACAGCTATGGGTCTCTCTCCCCCTTGCTCCCTCCCAGGGAGTCTCAAACCCAGGGACAAGAGAGGGGCTGGGTCACCCCTGGGGAGACAAACCTGCCCCTCCAACAATTTTTGCCAAGGAGTGTGGGCCCAGTCTTCCACAAGACACTGGAAATGCAATTTGTTGTGGTGAAATTGCCTAATACTTAAGTGCTGGCAACTGTTCATTTTGGTGGCACTCTGGGAACCCAAAGCATGTACCATAGCAGGGTTTGGTCCTGAGGCTGCGGGTTCGGAGTGAAAGCAGGCCCAGAGGAGGCTGCAGGGTCCCCCTTGAGTTCCTCTGTCACATCTAGATATGTAGCCTGCCCCTTCCTGCTTCCCTGTAATTTCTGCTGGCACCCTAGAACCCAGCCTTCAGCCCCAGCACCACCCCAGAGATGAGGAAACTGGTCCCTGCCTGTCAGCAAGCCTGGCCCTCCAGCCCCTAGGAGCCAAGCTGCCCTCAGGGGTGGGGGCGGGAGTGGGAGGGGCGAGAACACCTGTCTCTTATTATGTAACAAATATTCCCTGGGCGCCCACTCTATGCCAGGCAGTGTCTTAAATTCAGGTGAAATCCTGGGGAGGAGCTGTGTGCTGGAGGGTAGACAGAATCAGAAAAGCCAAAAGACGTTTCCTCGTATATACTTTGAAGATGGAGACATCATTCGCTGTTTGGGAATAGAAGGGCAGTAGGTGGGTGTGATTTTTAAATATGGTGATCCTAGGTCCTAGATCTTAGGGAGACAGAAGCAGGTGACCTTTGAGCCAGGACTTGAAGCAGGTAAGAAAATGTGTCATCTGACACCTGGGAAAGGAATTCCAGGCAGAGGGAACAGTTCCAAGGCCCTGAGGCTGAAACAAGCCTCCAGTGCTCCAGAGAAAGAATCCAGAAGCCAGGGACAATGATGGGTGGAAGTAGGGAAACTGACCCTCCTCTCCAGCCCGCTTGACCCTAAGATGGGGGACCAGACGGGCGGCCCCGGGGTACGACTATCAGACGCATTTCATTGTGTCCACAAAGTGTTAAAAGAAATTAGAAGCCAGTTACCAACGTTTAAAAATCTAGAGATTACATCATAAAAATCCACACATAAGCCTCCTTTGATGGACGCTCACATCAGAGCAGCACAGAGGGCAGACCTCATGGGGCTGTAGACCTTTGGCCCCCTGTGTGTCAGTTCGTGTGGTTCCTGGAAGCCAGGTAGACAATGACATATCAGAGCCACACCACCCCGAAGTGGCTGGAAAGGTAGGCTGACCATTTTTCCTTGAAACTAAAACAAAACATTGAGCTGGAAAAAGTGGGTTGGGGTTACGTGCTGGTGAGTAAGAGAAGGGGAGGAGGTGGAGCAATCCGAGCAGGAGCAGAGCAGCCAGGCCAGCAACCAGCAAGTACTACGATGCTGATTGGTGATCACAGAGAAACAATGCGTGGTCTGATGGGACTTCATACAAACAGCTAGAATGCAGTTCAAGGAATTTTGGCACCTTAGACAAAAACCAAATTTGGCGCTCTGCATGTCCTGCCTAAAACACATGCTGTTTTAACCATCCCAGAGCCAGAAATGCCCAATAACCCCACAGTGCCAGGGATAACCCCCCTAGTACTTCCCTGCAGCTTGACCATGCGAGGTGTTCTCCTCCCTTCAAAGAAACAGGCACATGGGGCCTGGGGGAATCCTCTTCCCATGAGGCTCCTATTTCCTTACAAGGGGTGGAAATAGCAACAGCAGCCTCAGCCCATGGCAAAGGGCATATTTAATGTGGGGCAAAAGGGGCAACTGTTTTTAGGCCTCTCAACGGACTGGGCCCAGGGCGACTCAACTTGTTAAACTTGTTAACTCTTGTTAAAATTAGCCCTTATTTGTTAAAAATGGGACAAAATTGACATTTATATTAAACAACAGAATAGTCAGGAAATAGTTTTTAAAAATCTCAGGATTGTCCCATTTAAAACAGTTTGTGTGCTCAGCCTACAGGACAGGGCACCTGCCAGCCACCACGCATCTCCCACAGGTGTGGAATGTTGAGGTCACAGGGCGCCCAGAGGACACATGCACTGTCCCTGGGTCTCTGGACCCATGTTGCCCAGGAAGGTGGGAGCCTGAAGCACCTCTATCACCACACCCGCCTCTACCTGCGAGGTGGCCTCAGCTACACTTGACCCTCCTTCTGGGTGGTGCTGCCTCCAGCTCCCGCCCCCAGGCCGCCCTGCTCAGGCCCTTGCATTTGCCAGGAGCCTGTGGAAGCCTGGCCTTCAAAGAACCATAAAGTAATTAACCCTGAATATCGAAACCAAAGTTAAGGAAACTTTGCATCAGCAATTCCATGACACCCTGTGACCTGATTTTGTATTTTAATTCAGCGTTTCTGAAAAATGTTGTGATGTTCAGCAATTATCTGAAGGTTTGGCTTTTCTCAGAATTCCCAGAATATTGAGAAATCAGTCAAACAGAGCATCAGCAGGTTCTTCAGGGCCAAAGCACACTGAAGGGGAAACATTTGAATGACTTTATTTATCAAATAGAGTAAATACAACAAACATATGCAAAATGTGATATATATAAATACATGCAAAATTTAAAGTGTGTAAAACATAGCTTGTAAATAAGCATGTAATAAATAGGATGACTTTATACTATCATTCAATAGTATATACATCATGTATATATGAACTTAAATACCCCTCCTGAGTCACCAAGCAGGCATCCCCCTGCTTGCTCCATGGTGCCTGCAGTGCCTAAAATTACCAGCAGAGGGAGACACCGGGCTACTGCCAAGACCACCCAAGGGGTCTTCCCAGGGACAGAGCCACACTGAAATGTCTAGGCAAGAGATGCCATCTGCAGACACAGAGACCCCCTTAGCTAGACTTGGATTCTCCAAGGACTACCCTTCCCCTGTTTATATTCCTCCCCCAATCTCCAGCTTTGACTGAGCCCCCCCCTGAGTGCCCTCTCCATTCCTTACAGGGGCTGGTCCCTCCTTAACCGGGTGGGAGGCGGGAAAGGCCTTGTCCTAGGCGAGGGATTGGGATTGAGAAATTGCTCAAGAGAACCACATAAAGAAATCACGTAGTTGTGCAGGCATTCCTCCATCTGCTGTTCCTTCACTAAGAAGTGGGGGTCTTCTCCCTGTCCCCCTCCCCTCCCGGAAACAGTGCCCAGCAGAGTCTTAATCTTGGACACCCCCTTTCCCTGTCTTGCACTTCACACTGCCTTTCCCTGACCTGGCTCCTGCGGCCTTCTTCCCCACCCCCGAGATGGTGTTGGGGGTCGCCTGGAGTCCAGCTGGTGGCCAGCGCAGAGCCACCCTTTCCCTGGCCCTGCCCCTCCCCGTGACCCCAATCCTCCGCCAGCCACTCAAAGGCGCCTTGTTCTCCATCCAGACCCCAGACAAAAGTCCCTCTGTCTAACAGGCGGAATTGGGGGGAGGGGGCACCCCAACCGGACTCTGTGGGGGCTGCACAGACCCCAGCCGGAAGGAATGCTATGAGGAGGAGGGACAGCAGAGGGAGGAAGGAAGGGGAGGAAGGCCTGCACCATGCGGTGCCCTTATCCAGAGTACTCCTACTCTTACTCCTACTCCAGTCCCCCACGGCAATGCCCGGTGTCCCACTGCAGACTGGGCTCCAGGACCTTTGGGGGAGCCAGGCAAGGGAGTTCTGCTCTGGCTCACAAGCGTGTCCCTCGCTGGTCTAAGGCCCAGTGACCCCCGCCCCCATCCACTCTGGATTTACCTCACAGCCTTGGTCATGTCAGCATCTTCTGCTGACCCTCAAGCCATGTCAATATCAACCAGTGGCCTGGAAGGGGACTTTAGAGCGCCTCTATCTGCCACCAATCCCTTCTCCAAGAGCCGCACACAACTGGGTAATCGAAGTGTGACCACCCCAATGCCTGGTCTTCTCACCACCTCACCAGACACAACTTTGATGTTCCTCCTTCAGGGTCCTTTTCTGAGGGTCAGGAGATTGGGTAAAGCACTCCCCACCCCCTCCAGAGGTGATTCCAGCCCATGCTATTCTTGTCCAGCTCACCTGCGACCGCTGTGACCTTGCAGAGCCCAGAAAGGCCGCTAGTGCTGGGGGTGGGTGGGGTCCAGGAGCTGTCTCTTTAAGAGCAGGAATGAGGTGAGAGAGCCCCTGAGCTGGAGGGAGTGAGATTTGTTCTCTACCTGCCCAGGTTTGCTCAGGGCGTGGCAGCTGTGGATAAAGGCAGGACTCCGCTGAGAGGCCCACTCCTGAGGCTCCAGCCCCTCCTGCTTCCCTGGTGAGCTGCACAGCACCCGTGAGGTGAGTCGGGGGCCCTGCCCTCCTACCTCTTCTGGGTTCTGCCCCTCCCCCACTGCCCCTCCCCCACCCCTGGCCCTAAAGAAGCTCTGCCTTCAAGACTCTAGAACCTTCTTTCTCCAGTTCCTCTACAGGGGGTGGAGAGCAGATGAGAAGAAACCCCTTCCCCTAATGAGGCCTTTCCCCCACGATTCTCCTCTCAGGGGGCTGAGTGGGTCTGCTGGGGTGAGGGTAAGGCCCACAGTGGGATTGGGGTAACCATGAAGATGAGTGTTATGGAGTAGATTGGGGTGTGTGAGTGGAACAGAAGCATGTGGAGGGGACACCTGGGTGGACTGGAGATGCCCGGGGTTACCACGTGGGCTGGAGGCGCATCGGGGGACTCAGAGTGGACAGAGGCGGGACTGGGTAGATCTGAAATGTCTAGGGATTTGGTCTATGTGGGTCTTGAAACCTCTAGAAAAGAAGATATGTCGACTCCCTGGGGGAATCTGTAAAATGGAAAGTTGAGCAGGAGACCCTGGGGCACTGGGGAGTTGTTCTGCATGTCCCGAAGGGCCCTGCCGCCATCAGGGAGGAAGAGAGGCGACAGCAGTGGGTGGGCGGTAGAGCCGGTCCTGGGCGCATTGAACCTTGGGACCAGGAAGGAGCAGACAGGGCACCCGCTGTGGGCTGCCAGCCTCTCACCCGCTGCCCTCAGTCAGGGGCACCTCTTCCAACATCAGCCTGAGCGGGGGAGGGAGGGCCGATGCCCAGACACCAGCTTCTGGCAGCCGGGGGGAGAGCCGGGCTGGAAATGTCGGCAGAGCTGGGGCACAGCCAGATCTGTGCTGGGGATCCCCAGGAGTGGGACAACTTCTGGCCAGGGGGACAGGGCCTCGTAGAAAGAGGCTTAAGAGTCAAGACAGAGCTGCGGAGTAACGCGGAGTTCCCAGGGGCGACAGGATTGCTTTGGGATATCGTAGTGCTGACGGGTGGTTTCGAAGAGTGAGCGAGTGAGTGAGTGTGAGGGCTGCAGGGACAGTCTCAGGAGGTCGCTGGGGGTCCGTCAACAGGGCCCTGCCCTGAGCCATTAGGCCATCCTGCCCGCACGCCCACTCTAACTCTTCCTAAAACACTGTGGGGTCCTAAACATGTTAGTCATGCTCCTTGAAGTTACCAGCCCTCTTCCTGCAAGAAATGAGGGTAGAGGTTATATGGAGGGCAAGGGTCGGAGAAAGGGGCACTTGTCCCAGCTGTTCGCAGGAACTTCATGGGACTCAGCAGGAAGCGTCAAATAGGAATTTTACCCTGGGCTGAAGGAGAACGCCTATTTTGCCGTCAGTGAAATGGGAGACTTAGCAGTGGATGTCTGGAGTTGCGGGTAGATGGAAGGAGTGCACGCAAGCAGGGTCACGTGGCGGCACCCACCCCGGGGAGGGTCAGAGCGAGCATGAGCTGTTGTATCTGACAGTGTGTGTGTGGCGGTTAGACAGGCGCAGGGAGAGGGCAGGGGGTGCACACAGGCACACGGCGGGGTGTGAGGGTGGACTGGACCAGGGACAGAAGGAAGAGTGGTCTTTACATGGGCGGGCTGAGTTGGGGGAAGAGGACATGTCGCCTGCCAAGAGGACCTTGGCAGGGGCAGGGACCCAGACTAGGTGAAATGGGCAGGGGGGGCAGCAGAAACAGGGGTGAGGGGAGGGTGGGCTGGAATACAGGGCCTGGGCTGTAGCCCGATTCTTCTCTCATTTCTGTCCCCCCCCACCCCCACTCTACCCTCGGCCTTGACTTCTCTCCTCTACACACCCTGCCCTGAGCCGCCTGAGGATCAGCTGCCCCGTCCCTGCCCCGAGCCCAGCCCAAGGCCTGCAAGGACTGGGCAGGCGGGCAGGCTCAGAGCTGTCTATGAAGACACTCCCAGGAACCCGGGCCCCCTGCCACCTGGCTCCCAACACTCATTTCCCAAAACACCCCAAGGGCCTTGGAGTCCTGAGCTCGGAACAGCCTGCTCCAGAGCCTGGCCTGGTTTAAATCCAGCCTCCTGGGCTCCAACTTTCACCTCTCAGAGCCTCAGTTAATCCACCTGCTAGATGTGGGTAACAGCGGGCAGGGCCTCATTTGGTTGCCAGGACCCCCCACTTAACGCCTGGAGGCCACGCCCAGTGCAGGCTGTGCCCCCAACCCGCACTGCACTCTTGGGCTCCTTCTGTCTCAGCCATGAGGTTCCATGCCAGCCTTCTGCCCCCCGGGCAAGCAGTGTGCCCTGGGTGGGAAGAGAATAGGAGGGAATTGAGAAGCAGGCGTCCTGGTGGCCTTGCTAACCCATGCCCTCCCCCAGCCCGCGCTCCAACATGCGAGAGGCAGCCCTCAGCCTGCTCTTCCTCCTGGTTGGTAAGTGTCGGCCCCCACCTCCCTTGCCCTAAACCCCGCAGCTGTGTGTCTCTGTCCTGATGCCTATCTCCATCTCCTTGAGGGCAGGAAGTGTCACACTGGTGATTTCCAGAGACCCACAAAGTCCCCTTACAGCAGAAGGGCCACAGCCAGAAAGTCACCACTAATGTCAACAATGTGCCCTCAAGGAGGAGGCTCAGCTCTGCTGCTGGACCCTTCATACCACCCCCGCCCTTTATTCCCATAGCTAAGTGGAAGCTTAGTGGCTCTGATGCCAGTGACCCAAACCTTGTGTGCCTCAGTTTCCCCATCTGTCAAGGGAGGACAGTGATAGCCATTATGAGGATTAAACAAACCAGTGTGTAGAAAGCACATTGTGTTGGTGCTTTAAGTATAATTAAAGATGATTAATCCCCCTTTAGCAAAGAAAGAACAGCGATTGGGCCCAGCTTCCAGCCCGACTGTAAACTGAGTCCTTTGCTCTAATTGTATTTGTCTTTACCTATTACTGGGGGCAAACCTGGTACTCCCCTCAGGATAGTGATGTCAGGTTTTTTAAATAAAGTATAGTAAGTTTATATTTAGTGAGTCGCCTGAAGGGGAATGATGAACCCACACCAGATCGGGTGGGGTGTGGACATGGCAGATTGGAAATGAGGACTGACTGGGGCCTGAAGCCATCTATTGCCAGGCAACAGCATCCCTCTGTTTCTACGGGAGCCCTGAATGAACCAGGGGGACAGAACCCTGGGGTCCAACGGTGGCCAAAAGGCACCCACTCAGATTGAAACCTGCTTCACCAGCAATATGCTGATGTGGCTTGAAAGCCAGTTCAGTGTGGGTCCTGGGGAGGCAGTGAGGCTGGCGCTGGGTCCCTGCACCGCGGGGAGGTGGGGAGCTGTCCCCAGGCCCCCAGGCTGCAGGCACTGCTGCTGGTGCCATGGGACCAACTCTACAGCTCCTCTCCCTCTCGATTCCCCTCACCAGGCCTTCCTGCTCTGGACGCCAATGACCCAGAAGGTGAGTTGCACTGGACCTTTCCAATCCCACCCCAGACCTCCCCGGGACCCCTGTACCCCGGAGGTGTCAGGATTCATCTTTGCTTTTCTTTCCTTTCAGATAAAGACAGTCCTTTCTACTATGGTGAGAGCTGTTGCCCCGCCCTTCCCTGTCCCAAGGGCCCCAGACAGAGTCCGGTGAGGGTCTGATGTGAGTGAAACAGGGTGATGATAGGAAGGGGCTAGATCAGGGCACCGAACAATGAAGGCAATGGATGAAAGCAAGGAGAGATGCCTGCATGGTCCAGGGCAGCCTTCAGTTCCAGCAAGGTTGTTAGACACACAGGAAGCAAGGACAGTTACTGAAGCTATGGCTCAAATCCAATGCTGGGAGAAAGGCCCACCTGGGGGGACTTCCTGGAGGAGGTGAGCTGTTTGCCCAAACCCTCCCATAGCCCCCACATTCCACAAGATCAGTTCCCTGTCACCCTCTGCCCTCACCCCCCCTACTCCCCCCAGTCACTGGTTCTGCTCTGGTCACTCTGGCTTCCCTACCATGTTCAGACTGGCACTCCAGCCTCCTCCTGACCCCTGTCTTCCCATACAGCCACCTGACTCCCTCTCTCCTGGCTTCAGACCTCTGTTCAAACGTGGTCCCTCTGACAGACTCTCCCTGATGGTTCTCCACAGACACCCCTTGACTTTCTGTCCCGACCCTATTTGTCTTCGGACTGCTCATCGCCACTTGACCCAGAAATGAAATCTCTTGTCCTGGCTCATGTGTCCACTAGAGTGTGAGCACAGGAAGCCTAGGGTCAGTCATTCTCTCCACTGCCTGGTCCCCAGAGCCCTGGCCACCACAGGTGCCCAATACCTATTTGTCAAGTGAATGGGGACCTGAATGGGAGGGCGCACATGGCATCATCGAGGGTCCCTCTGGGTTTCTTCTAGACTGGCACAGCCTCCGAGTCGGCGGGCTCATCTGTGCAGGGATTCTGTGTGCCATGGGCATCATCGTTGTCCTGAGTGAGTGGGGAGCTGATGGGGGTGGGGCAGGGGGTGCAGGAGGGCCCGGCAGTGAGTCACCTCCCCACCCCTCTCCACTCTCCCGACAGGTGGGAAATGCAAATGCAACTTCAACAAGAAGCACTGGTAAGATGGGGTCCTAGAAGGGGACACTTCAGGAGGGACAGCCGAGTCTCCCAGAAAGAGGCCAGGTCCCGGGCTCTGCCCTAGAGAATGCCTGTCACTAAGATTTCCTAGGTCTGTTCTCCAGAGCTGATAATCCTCAGAGGGCCCCAATCTTGAAATGATTTGATCCCTGCATGGGCACAAACCAAGATGGAAAAATAGCCGGGAAGTTATGTCAGGCAAACTGCAAATCCTCTAGCTCTGAGAACAAATGGGGGTTACAGACCTTACCACTTTTATTTCCCAGCCACCATCCTGTGGAAGCCCCACCTCTCATCACTCCCGGTAAGACAGGGACAGATGGGGTGAGGGGAGCACACGCTCACATGTGTGTGTGTGTGCGTGGTGGGGGGTGTGTCCTGTGTGTATGGTATGTGTGGAGTGTGTGTGTGGTATGGGGTGTGTGTGGTGTGTGTATGCACCCTGGAGACAAAGAATTCGACCCGCTTTCATCAGTTGATCCCACCACTTCTCCCAGGCTCCGCGAATAACTGCTGAGGATGGATGGGCCTTAAGAGCCCGGAGAGCTTTTCCCTTTGCCCAGGTCCTGGCTCTGCACAGGAGCCGAACTCCAGGTTGGAATTCTCCCTCCTCTGCTCAGACTGTCTTGCCAGGACCTCACTCACCTCTCATTGGAGGGGTCCCTGTGTTCAATTTTTTAAATCTAAACTGATCTTGCCTCCTGCCCGTCTCGAGACTCCGTGTGTGCTCTGGTGCTGGATGGGGGAGGGGTGCGGGAGAAGGCGGCGGCACCGTGGGGACTGGCACGGAAGCTGGCGGCTGAATCTTCGTTGGGTAAAGTCCGGAGGGCTGTCCTCTGACTTGGTGGATGGCATGGGGCTGTCCCCTACCCCCCGTAATGCCTTTATATCCCCTAAATATTCTATGCAGAACCCCCTACTCATGAGCCCACACTCCTTGGAGGCCGTGTGCACATCACTGGAGCACCCAAAATGCACCCAGGACCTCCCTGCCTCCAGTGCTGTCGCTCTTGCCTGCCAATAAAACACACCTTCCCAATGATCTCAAACAACGCGTGGGGCAGGTGAACAGTGCGTTTATTGAGCTCATACCTTTTCTGTCCTTGCCCGGGTCACCCACCCGGGATGGGTACCAGGGATCCCCACGACACCTCTGGCTTTCCCGCCTATTCTCCAAGCACACACAGGAGGAACCAAACGCTGGGCCTCCACCTTGGGTGCAGGCATGCGCACAGCAGAGGGAGAAATTAGCAAGCCCGCGAGAAACCGGCCCAGCGACTGATGACATCATAGAGGTGGGCCCCAAAAGCGATTGGCCGCGTCTGGTTTAGACAGGAAAGGAGTTACCTCCTCCTAGTACTGTCACTGGTGCAGGAGCTGAATGTCCTGTGGTCAGTATCTCACAGGAGTAGCCCTCACCCCATGGGGGGCTAGGAGACCAATCGGGGTGTCCCAAGGCCAAGGGCTCCCCCTGCCAGCCCCCTGCCAACCGTGCACAGGTCCCCTCTGGTCTCAGGCACTGAGGTCTAATTCATGGTGCTGGTAGATCTGTGTGGGGCCCTTGAAGCAAGCAGCAAAGAGGAAGCTCCTACCAGCCACCGCGATATGGCCGAAGGCTCGGGGGGCCACCAAGGCGGGGGGCCCCAGCTCCTGCAGCGGCTCCAGGAACCCCTTGTCAGGCTCAAGGCGGAAGACCTGGCTGAAGGCAAAGTCACTGCCCAGAACAGCCAGCTGGTCCCTGGCGATGAGCAGCGGCTGGAAGACGTGGGCGCCTCGCGAGGGAAGCTGCTGCAGCAGACGGAACATGGAACCGTCCCAGCGCATGACCTGCAGGGGGGGACCACTGATTAGAGTCTGGGGACAGGAAGACCAGGCCTGCTGGTCATTCTCTAGCCTTTGGAGGGCTTGGAACAGCTTGGAAACAGAGGCCTGTGGGTCCCCAAATCCTGGCAGCTTTATCTTCATAAACGCTCACAACTCGAGTCATTCTGACTCTTCTCTCTCCCTCATACCCCAGCATCAGAAGTGGCACTGTCCGTTTGACCTATGGGACACATTTCTCCCACCCCTTCTGGTCACACTGTTCTGGACCTGTTACCTCCCTCCTGGGCCACACAGCAACATCTTCCTGCTTCTGTCCTGGCCTCACATCTGCTCCCACACACACCCTGTGAGCACCTGACACCACCTAGGCTCAGAGGCAATGTTGGGGCAGGGTCAGGATTCAAAGATCAGCACATGAGGTTAGGTCAGAGTTCAAAGGTCAGTCTGAGACCAGGTCAGAGCTTAGAGGCCAGAGCGCAAGGTGGGGTCTGTGCTGCAGCGCCAACCCCGCGGGATCAGCTGCAGGTCAGGCCTGGCTGTGCCTCTCTGCCTGCCCCACCGGCCTGGGCCCAGCCTCACCATGGAGTCCCCGATGTAGCGGGTCAGACACAGGAACACCTCCCCACCGGCCTGGAAGTGGCGTGTGGCATAGACGTCCTCAGCCTCAGGGATGTCTGTGCGCCTCTCGAAGCGGCCCCCAGACCAGTGGAAGAGCACGGGCCGCTGTGAGGCAGAGGCCAGCAGCAGATGCGGCCGGCCGTCCAGCTCTAGGGCCTCGGCATCTGTGTCCCGGTGCCAGGCATGCAGGCTCTGGCGTCGGTAAAAGCCGGGCCCTTCCTGGCACAGCAGCGTGGTGCTGCCCGCCTTGGAGGCGTCGGCCACCACGAAGCAGGGCTGCCCGTCCAGCCACAGGAGCTCGGCGTCGTTGGGTCGCAGCAGCTGCCGGGGCGCCAGGGCCTGCATGGGGGCCAGGCGTAGGCCGGGGCTGGGCCGGGCCCACAGCTGCGAGCCTCCCCACAGACGGGCGGCCAGCACGAAGAGGCGCAGGCCCAGCACCAGCGGCTTGCAGGCCACCACCGAGGGCGCTGTGGGAAGTCGGGGGGCAGGAGGGCGGTCAGGCCCGCTGGGCAGGCTACTGGGGGCAGGCAGGAGGGTGGGAGAGGCTCACCCGACAGCTCTTCCTCAGGCCGGAAGCGCTGCAGGCTGTAGTCCCAGGCCAGGATCAGGCAGCGGCCAGCGAAGGGCTGAGCCAGGATGATGTGGGGCTCCTCCTGGAAGGAGAAGGACTCCACGCCCAGTGCCGACTCCCCTACTGTCTGGAACCAGGACAGCTCTGCAGGTGGCAGGAGAGAGTCAGGCAGGCCCGAGGGACCCCAAGGTCCTCATCACTGAGCCTTGGTTTGCACATCTCTGAAATGAGGACATCACGGTCTTCACACGTAAACACACAGTACAATCTTTGTATCTACTGGTGTCTAAAGTCATAACCACATGCTGTGTAGCAGCATCAAAGAATTGCTGAGAAATGGCGAATTCACTCATTCATTCATTTAGTTTCACAGCAGCCCTATGTGGTACGTTCCATTACTGTACCCATTATACAGATGGGGAAACTAAGGCTAAGCACAGGCTGCCAGTTATCCGACAAAACCCATCATCCTTCCATCTTCCATGCGAGGGGATTGGAGCTGGGCACAAGTCACATTACCCCAGCAGCCCCTGAAGTTCGGTGTGACCATGTCCCAGTAAACAAAAGAATAGTGAGGCCGCAACGCTGGCCTCTCCTGTATGAAAACAGCTGGTCCTAGGCTTGGTCTTTTTCTCATCCTCCCCATGAACTGGCACAACTCAGTTTTAACCAGGAAAACCAGGACCCCACCCAGGGGCTGCCCCACCATCCCGACCACTCCCCTCATACCCTTCTGCCTTCTTTAATTCATGACATTTCCAACCTCTTTGTTATAGCCATTTAGCTCTTAAGGTAACAGTGTGCTGAGGTTACCCAGCTTGGTGGAGGGGGAGCCAGCAGTTGGTTTCGGGTTATAATGATTCACTGTTCGTGCTGGACTCTATTTCCAGCCACTGGAATGGCAGCAACGAACCAAATGCCAGCGATGCCCATTTAAAGGGGATCTTCCAAAGATGGCCATCAGACCATGTCGCTCCTTGCTCGAGGCCCTCCATGACTTCCCACACCCCCAGGCAGTGTCTGCTCTCCTCTCTGTGGCTTTCTCTGTGGCACCAGGAGGCCCTGTGCCTTCTGCCTCATCTGTGCCCGCCCCTTCACCCATGCCCCACAGCCAAACCTGCCTTCCCTACAGGGTAGAGCTCTGTGCTGCCAGACCCCTGCACCTGCTGTGCCCTCGCTAAGGTGTCCTCTGTGTTTGTTTACCTGGATAACCCAGGTCTAATGCCACGTCTCCAGAGATGCCTTTTTCATGCCCTGTGTAAGGACTCCCTGCACTCATCACAATGTGTGACATACGCTTATCTGTGCAGTGTTTTACTTGAACGTCTGTCACCCCCAGAACTGAAACTCCGTGAGGCCAGGGCCCAGGGCTCTCTTGGTCACCCCTGTGTGCCCATGACTTACTGCTGGGCAGAGTGGGTCTCAGTGAGTGTTGGTCGAGTAACTGAAGAACGAATGATCCCTACATGACTTTCCCTTGTTCTGTGAGTAACACGGACCAAAAAAAAAACAAAACAAAACAAACAAACAAAAAAACCCATCTTACACAATGACAAAGATGGTGAATTAATAGCCTTCAGATTTGAATTCAAATGTCCACTCCCTGCTGCCCCTGCAGCCGCTTGGCCTGTGCTCCGCTCTGGGCGCTCCACCAGCCCCACCCTGATTTTTCTGGCTCTCTCTCCCAGCCATCATCTGCCACCCTCCTCTCAATGTGAGCTCAGTGAGGACAAGACCCAGGCTGTCTTCATCCCTGTGTCCTCTCTCCATCACTCTGTACCCATAAAGGTGCCAAGTTAGATTTATGGAAAAGCAAAATGAACATAGGATATATTTTTTAAATGGTTACTTTTATAGTAATAACAATGAGAGTGAGGACTTTTCCCGTACTGGGCCCTGCCGCAAATGCAGGGAGGACTCATGACTGACCTCTCACGCAAGCCTGTGTGACTGTTTATTAGTCCCATTTTACAGATGAAGAAACTGAGGCTCAGGGAAGTGATGCTGCTTGTTCAGGGTCTCACAACCGGAAAACAGCAGAGTAGGGTGTGGGGGAACCCCTCAACCCAGGGGGCCCTACCCCAATTGCCCACATTCTTCAGGGAGGCCCTGTGCCCCTCCCACCCTGCTGGGAAAGCCCCCACCTATAGCTCTGCACTTGAATGTCTTGGGGTCCAGGTGACGGAGCTGCATGTGGGCCAAGGCAGTGGGGCCGGCACAGGCCCCGGTCCCCACACTGGCGTTCACAGTGGGCATCCATTGCAGCAGCCAGAGGACACGGCAGTCACACTGGAATGGGTTTCCACGGAGGTCCCTGGGGCAAGAGACCAGGAGAGGCTGCAACCCAGCTTCCATCCCCTGGAAGCCCCTCTTCCCAGGCAAGGACTCAAGATGGCGCCCCCGTGAAAACAACGTGTAGGAACCATTGCAGTCATACTCATTTGTGCCAACTCAAAGTCAGCACTAATGTCCCCATCCCTGTCAAAGATTCCTCAATCCCACCCGCCCGGCCCTCTTGAGCCTCACACGTGAGTCAGGGTCTCCAGGCCTCGGAACAGGAATCTGGGGAGGGTCTCCAGATGGTTATTGGCCAGGCTCCTGGTGGACGGAGAGGAGAAGGAACCATCAGCAGTCACCAGGGCACCCTGTGTCTCTGGGTCATGGGTGTGGGAGGCAGAGGGGTGGGTGGGAAGGTGGGCGGAGAGGCCTGGGAGGCACGCACAGGTGTGTGAGGGAGCGAAGTCCTCGGAGAGCATTCTTGGAGACGGAGCCAATCTTATTGTCCTCGATGAAGCTGTGGAGGCAAGTGGGTGAGGGGAAGTCTTCATTCTAGCTGTGGCCCCACAGTGCTCAAGGGAACTTGCTCCATGGAAATGACAGACCACGGGGACCTGCTGATTCTCTCCCAACACCTTACACGATCCTGGGGGAAGCCCCACCAGAAACCAGTCCTGGGAGCCGAGAACCATTGGTCATTGTCAGCCTTATGGTACTACTGCCACCATCATCACCACCCCTGTCACCGTGATCACCAGCACAGTCGCCGCCATGTCACCATCAGCACTTCCGCCGTCATCCGTGTGCGAACACCCATGCCTCTGCCTTCATCGCCAACCCCAGGACCAATAACCGCCGCCATCACCAACTGCACCCGGCCACCACTGCCACCCAAACCAGCGCGACCACCCCTCCCATCGCCGATGCCAACACCATCGCTACCGATATCCACACCAGCAGCACAGTCTTCACGGTCAACACCAAACGACTGCCTCTTTCTTCACCAACATGGCTGCCTCGGTCACGAGCAGGACGAGCCCCAGCATCGCCAATGTCAACACCACCGTTATCCCCAACACACCTTCCTCCGCCACCAGGACCAGCACTGCCACTCTCACCCGCACCAGCACCTCCACCAGCAACATCAAAACCAGCACAAACGCCACCATACGTCTCAGCTGGCACCGACACCAACGCCAGTGCTCACTGCACTGAGAGTGATCACTAACACTAACCCGCCAGGCACCTCGTCAGTCTCACCCATGGCACCACTGAGTCAGCTCTTTTTATCAACCTCATCCCCATGCCACGCTCCTTAGTATCCGCCTTAATAATGCCTCTGCTCCCCAGGAGCTGCAACTGCAGGGCCGCCGCCACCACCATCACTGTTGTCATCAGCACCAGCGCCATCACGATCTTTCCTGTCATTACCATGTAGCTCAGCGCTAACGTGAAACACTTCGTGTCTCCAGGCCCTGTGCACCCTCACCAGGTCCCACAAGTCAAGTCTTGGGTTTTCCAAGCCTTTGTGGGCTTGAAGCACAGAGAGGTGAGGTGAGCAGGCTGAGGTCACACAGCCCAGCAGGAGCCTTGACACAACGAAGAAGCCTGGTACCATCGACAAGACCTCCCCTACCTGGGAACCACCTGGGCCTCCCCTTCCTCTCCCAGCCTCCATGCTGGCCCCCAGCCCCCGGTGTCACTCACAGGTACTGCAGGTGGGACAGGCCGGCAAAGGCGTCATCCTCAATCACGGAGAAGGAGTTGGACGTGAAGAGGCTGGCAAGGGAGCGAGAGAGATTTTTCCAGAGGTGCTGCCCCTACCTGACATTTTTACCTTGGTCGCCACCCTGGCCTACACGGATGTGGTGGCACACATGGGTGATGTGAGTACGTGTGGGGACACGGATGCTTTCACAGGCATGCACGTGACCCACGCTCGCTCGTGCATGCCGGGCCCCACTCACAGCAGGTGCAGTGACTGCATCTTCAGGAAGCCGCCGGCCTTCAGCTGGGTGACCCCCGTCCTAACAAGGGAGCTGGGGATACAGGCAGTGGTGGGTGAGGAGGAAACCACTCCCACACGCCAGTCCCATCCCAGAGCCGCTCCTGTCTGGGGTCTCTGCCCCAGAGACCACCTGCCCCCGGCTGGATTTCCTGTCTGCCTCCCGGGGTGGGGGACACAAGCATCTGTCCCCCTTGCTTGACAAAGAGCCAACCCCCCAGCTGTCCCTCCTCCCAGCTCCAAATGCCACCCCTGCCCTTTTGAATTCCCTTCTGCTCCTTTCCAAATCCTAGCAGCCCCTTTAAAGCTTCCCAACATCCCAAGAGCCTGATGGGCTGCACCACCCCACACAAGGGTTCTGACACTCACAGTGACAGCAGGGTCGGGGAGAAGCTCTCAGGCAGGTCCGGGGAGCCCTCACACAGGGCACTGTCTTTGGAGCAGGAGCAGCTCGGAGGACATTTTCCCTTTGGGGGTCTCCAGGCTGCCCCTGCCCCTGCGCCCGCCAGCAGCAGCAGCAGAAGGCTTGCCCCTCCCATGCCCCTCGCCCGGCTGAGGCCCCCCACTTCTCAGCCCACCCAGCTCTGCAACCTGCTGTCACTACATGTCCCAGGCCAGGCGACCCGCCATTCGGCCAGCTGGCACACTCCGCCTCGTGCTTCTCTCTGTCTCTCTTTCAGTCTGTCTGTCTTCTTGAATCTCTTTGGCGTAGAATTTTCTGTTTGTTTTTCTTCCCGTCTTTCTGTCTGTCTCTCTCTTTGTATTTCTGACCCAGTAAGTTAGTCTGTGTCCTACTCTCTATTTCTTTGTCTCTTGTCTCTGTTTGTCTTTCTGTGTGTGTGTGTGTGTGTGTGTGTGTGTGTGTGTGTGTGTGTGTGTGTGTGTGTGTGTGTGTGTC
>RJWH01004779.1:0-96300 GCA_004363575.1 Solenodon paradoxus | reverse complement strand
AGAGAGACAGGAGAGAGACAGAGAGAGACAGAGACAGAGAGGGGTTCTCTTAAGCCCAGAAATCATTTTTATACATTCTGAACATTCTGAAGTGCTTAATTTTCTTAGTTACAGGTACTCAGGAAAGAACTTACCTTGTTGATAGCACCATATTGAAAAAGTAGCAAATCTATTCCCAATCTGTCATTGTTTCTCTGGGACCAGCTTGCTTTTAGAAACAAATGATTACCATTTGAAAATCAGTACTTTTATTTGGCTGCTACTGCTTTTACTAACTTGACATTTGGCCTTTCACCCACTGATTCACTCAGTGACTTCACTGGAGCAGCCCAAACACTGCGACAGTTTCCTACCAGGATATGGTTGTAGAAGCTTCCTGGATCCTTCCCAGTCCAGACACGAGCCAACGGATTATTTAGTCTCATAACAGCCCGCGAAGGAGTATTGATCATCTCCACTTACACAGAAGACATTATTGTCATAGGATTAAAAGGGTTTTCTCAATGTCGCACAACTGTTGAAAGTTGGAGCAGGATTTAAGCTCGGTTATTCTAATTCAAAGAGCAGATCCCCCCCACCCACCGCCCCCCCAGTGACATGCAGTCTTACTCTCAAACAGCTTGTGATCTAGCAGGGATAAAACAGAGCTTGAAAAAAAGAGATTTAAGGACTCAGCTCTGGACAAAGGTTTCGTCTCATTCCCGGCGCCCACTCAATCTCTGTACCCAGTTTCGTCAGTCACACCCCTGAGCCGTATCCCTCGGCGGGGCTCCTGTCAGAGACCACCTTGTGCAGTGGGGTCCTGCTTTGCTCTAGACGACACTAGAAAGTTCTGTGTTTAAGCTCCACCTGTGGGTCTTTGACTTCCTCTAGACAGATTCCCTTCGGTTCGGAGTCCCCGTGTGCGCTGGCATTCTGGACCTTGCTTTCTTCTGCGGAGCCCGCCGTCCAAGCCGTCTTTGGGCACAAAGTGAGACACTGCACTAGCCTCCACGGTCCTCGCCTGCAGACTAACCGCTGAGGTCTTCTCCACGTTGCTACGAAATTATCACTACATAACAAAAACCCCATTATGTTCCCCTCCACTTGAACATTTTCACCAGGCCCCACCTTTCTAAGAGCCAAGCCCAACTCTTCAAATGAACGCAAGCTCTTTTCCTCTCTCACGGACTGGACAACTCTCATCCCTGTATACTTAATAACTTAGCTACATCCAGCTTAATCCTGCAATGGAAACACATAACGAGACCAGAAATAACGTCCTGCCCGTGAGATTCTGCACATGCTGATCCCTCAGTCTGGAATCCTCTCTCCTCTGTACTCTAGTGAACACACTCTGAGGCACCTCTTAGGGAGACAGCAGTGTGACCACATCATGGAAACTTCTCGAAGGCAGAACTTCATGCTTTCTCTCTCCAGAGCCCCACACACGCCTCTGTAAGGTGGCCCCCACCTCTCACGCTCTATGGGGATAGGATGGCGAACCAAGTTTGAGCACCTTGAGGCTCAGGACGCCCATTTATGGATCTGTCCCTCTCTGACAGCCCTGCTACTTCCAATGGGATCCCAACTCCTGTTAGGAAATGTTCCTTATCTGTGTCACCCAGACTCGCCTAGGTTACAAAGATGTCTCTGAATCTCAAATGTACACTCAATTACAAACCCTACCTTCCATGACCAATAGATGGAAACTAGCAGTTTGCAACTAACTGAACAAGCTTATTCATAGATCAAAATAGGACAAACCAAATGCCAAGTTGGGAGGTGCTAATTTCATCTGTGGGGTAAGGAGAGGCTTGATGGAAAACCTGGGCCTTAAACTCGGGAGACATCACAGACGAGGAGAGCAGTCAGGCAGCGCTGCATCTGGAGAAGCAGCAGAAAAGGGGGGGCCTAGATCAGATGGGGTGTGAGGGTTCTCCAGCGCCGCGGGGCGGTGCAGAGCCACGGAGAGCGAGAGCACTGTGAGCTGGGGCGCCTGCAGAGCACTGTGTGCGCGACACCGGGCCAGCGGTGCACAAGACAAGGGGAGTCCTATTCGCTGTTCAGAGCAGGAGCAGGAGGTGACAGGTATTTTAAAAAAGATCTAACCTCAATACATTAAAACTCAGAAGAGACATAAGAGAGAAGCTTTGTAAGAGGTTCATTTTTAGGACATTACATGAAAAATGGGTGAATACTGGGAAATGCCAGGAAAAGAGTCATAAGAGATCTGAGGACAGACTATTACTCAGGCTACACAGCGAAGTAATCCCAAACTGGTACAAAATACAAGAATTTTAAATATTTAGGGTGATCTCTTCCTTAACTAAAAGGAAACAAATTTTGCCATAAAGAAATTTCAGAATGATCCAAATCTGAGAGGAAACTGATGCTTTAGAGAAAGATGGAATACACATAGGTATATACTTTATAGTATTAAAAAACTGCTAATTTATGAATCATAAAATAGGTAAAGTACTGTGCTAGCATTTCCAGAGTATCTACTATTTACCTAGCAGTCTGAGGCCTCCTGGAAGGTTATATGGAAACATTTTTCTCTCTCAAATAAAAAAAGTACTCTTGGAATATTACAATCCTCCCTTGAATTCTTAGTAGAAAACCTATTTTTTCACACCTTCGCTAAGACAAAGGTTGATGTGTTATTGATTTCCTACTAATATTTCCCTTAAATATGTTGGGAAAAAAATTTCATGGGAAAAAAAGAAGTTTCTAGAATACACACCCGTAATGTTAGTGAAACTACGTGTTTATATAGTTCCGATATGTGAGAGCAAGTCAAGCCGTCAGGGTGAACACTCCTGGCCCGGACGTGCCTGAGCCTGGGGAGGAGCGTGTGCAGGAGGGCGGAGGAGGGAGCGTCTACTCACCGAACCACGCCTGCTGGTCACCTTGGACTTCGATAGCCAAGCCAAAGTCTGCCAGTTTCACAGCTGCTCCCTTGGATTTGCTAGCTAAAAGCAAATTCTCAGGCTTTATTTAGAAAGAAAAAAAAGAGAGAGACTGAAATGAGAACCTATTTTAAATGATTATTCAAAACTAACAGCATTTTATAAGGTTGGGGGTTGTGGGGTCATGCACCGTCCTCTCTCCAGGAGACCGTCACTCCTACAGCCCAGGGAAAACATGGTTAGAAAATGATTCAAAATGCTCATGTGTGCAGGCGTCAGACAGATGCGTACGTGCAGGTGAGAGAGAGTGGGCAGAGGAAGGGCGAAGGAATGGGAGCACCCGTCCTGGTCTGCGTCCCAGGGCTGCTGGAGTCCGGACTGGCCCTCACTTGACTTAGAACCTGACTGAGCAGACACTGTCAGCAGAAGGAAACTTGGCAAAATGAGAACCAGAGTTGGACCAATCTACAGACATTTGGCAAATGAAGCAGTGCAAATTAATTCCTAGTTGACTTCAAGAGTTTGGACCCAAATATAGTGATTTTGATTCCTCAGTGTTTCCAAACAATTTCTGTACAAATTTTGGAGGCTTCTTCTTCTGAATTATGCATTAAAATTGCTGTCTTTAAGAATCTGTTTATTCTTAAAGGCAGAAAGAGTGTACTATTATTTGCCAAATGTTACAGTTAACATGTTTTTCTTTATAAGCCAGTTTTTCAAAGAGATCCTTTATGTCTTCAAAGTGTGATTCAAAACATTACTTCTATACTTATTTGCACATTGCATTTTTATTTTCTTAGGTATTTATCATAACTTAAGGACTGGTAACTGGTTCTTGGAATGAGGCTGTGTCTACTGCACTGATTTCCAACCAGGGCATCGAGACACACTGGTGCTTTGAAAATAAGCACCAGGCCAAGTCTTGAATCTCTCTGGACCACCCTCCATGGATTTTTTTTTAACAAATGAAATTAGAGGGCCAGGAAAGGAGTCTGATTAATCCATATGGAGAGGTCTATCATTCCCAGGTATCTACATCCAGATGGACCTATGGCTGCATTGCCATACCTTGGGATAAGATCTAGCAAATTTAAAGGTGTGTCTCAGACTCAAAAAGTTGGGAAACAATGGGCTCCACAAGTGCCAAAACGATTGTCTGAAACCTTAAAATGTAGTCCTTCAAATTGGTTTTATTAACTTAATTTTATATCTTTTCATGAAAAACTGGCTAGTCTGGTATCTTACCAAATTAGCTGATTTGGTTGGTTGCCTTGACATTGTGTAAACACAGCCTAAACCAACATTTAATTTATTACGTAAGCCAGCCATGCAAATTAGCAGAGAATCACAACCAGAACTTGGAAGAAATCAGAGTGTAGGCAAGTAAGTTTTCATCAACTACAAGACTTCTTCAGGCTCTTGCTGTCCACTGCCATCAGATCCATCGATGGTAGGACAATTGGTAATGGGAAGGAAACCTCTGTAAATTTTTTGGGTTGATAAGAGTTCTTGAATCACCTCAACACTCATTAGAGGGTCATTTAATTGGGACACTGGGATGAAGCTGTCTCAAGAATACAACAGATTTCCATGCTAGAAATAATGTTTAGTAAAACCTAACATTTGAAATTACTTGGAACTCTTGTCAATACACTATATAGTGTTTATCCATGTTGTCCTATTAATAATTGAAATTTTATCTTCACAACCAAAATGTACGGTCTACTACAATCATGCATCTTCCAGTTTAATCAGAAGAAATTTCCAGCTATTCATTTATGGAGTAACTAGGAAAAACCACATTAAACTTTAAGCAACAGTTTATTTCTTTGTAGCCTTCACATTCAAAAGCACTGGGAGGTCAGAGGTCTCTGTTACACACCCGTCCGGATTATCAACCAGAGACTCATTCAAGGAAGAGTTCCAATCACTTGAGAAATGACAATCATTTTAGGTATTTTAAATCAAGAGTATTCAAGTTTGCTGAGCAGACACTAGTGTCACAGGTGAATACATTTTTAAAAAATGAATGTGCTTTTTAATTCTTTTCACCAAATCAGAAAGCTCCTGGGCCATGGTCTATGTATTTTGCCCTTAACCACCAAGTATCTGCCAATTCAGATCTCGAATGACTAGGGCAAATACTCCAACCTAGATAAGGCCTCTTGGTAGAATCATGTGAGTCATCCAGGAAAATAATAAATCCAACTGGATGCATGTTTCACTTTCAATCCATGAAGACTGTTCGGCTGCAGCTATGTGCAAGCAAAGGCCAGGCTGTTTGAAGGTTATTGTGTAGATGAAAAAGCTAACAGCACAGAAGTGGTTTCATGTATATGTGAATCTTTCAGGTACAGTTAACTACAGAACTATGAAAGGCAAACTGAAAGATTAGGAAGATTACTGCCCTTATTAAAGGATTATTTATTCACCGTATAGAATGATTTCCCACAAGATTGCATCCAATGGCCAGGTTCAATGAAACATTTAAATATATCACACAAGTCTGATTTACCTACAGCTCTTTGGAATCATCTCGTTCGGAATAATCCACCATTCAAGTAGCTTCCAACATAAAGACACACCATGCGGCATCAGTTCACTGGCTAGTAAGTTAGGTCAAGTTCTAAATGAATTTCTTAGCTGCTCATGGCTACTTCCTCAAAAAGGATCACTAATATGTGCCCATATGCTACAGTCTGCTATTTTGATTTCTCTAAAGCAAATGAGATGGGAAAGATCAGAAACAGATGAGATCTTCCAATGCAACTGGAGTCGATCATGGGGGCGCAGTCCTGTCAGAGAGATGGACGACATGTGATCTAGAGGAAGGTGACACTCTTTAGGACAGTCACTAACTATGTGAGCTTAGACTCTTGGCGCGAACTAGTTCTTCAGAGGAATTTATAGTCAAATTATATCTCCATATGTCAATTACAGAACCCCACTGAATTCTACCATAGGATCTCCATTACACACACTAGCGGTCACCCAGTGAGACACCCAGTGCAGCTGCCACTTCAGTGTGTGGAACATTGACTACTGGTCAGGAAATGCTCATAACCTGTGAAATGTCCATATTCCAAATGAAGTGCAATCAATTAATCTTTATATATATGGAGTTCATTGCTAAATTCTTATAATGCAATCACTTTTTAGGTTGTTTTTTAAATAGATTCTACTGACATTCTCACACACAGGTCCCTTCCCTACCCCATTGCTTCCTGATGAAGCAGGATTTTCCATGACATCTGGTCTTAGTGTCAACAACAATTTATAGCATATCAGCTGTAATGAGTAGCAACTGTTTGCAAGTTTTGTTCTGTACTTCCATATGGACGCAGTGGCAACCTCTTTCATTGTGACTTGAGGTTTTCTTTAAACCGCTCCACTATCTAAGAAACTAGGCAAGTTGCTGGAATCACCTTTAGAACTGGAAGGGACTAGGAAGATAAAAATAACTCCAACTCTTCAGTTTCTAAATGAGAATTTGAAGGCACATTTCCTGAGTCCTTCCTTTTAGAGATGTGATACTAAGGACATCCCTCTGATGGTAGAAACATGGTTCCTTTTCAGAAAGGGGTAATCCACTCAACAGATATTTTTATCAAAATCTGCAGCACTCAGAAGCATTTCTTTCCCATATTCAAATCAAACAAAGGGATAGCTTATGAAAAAATAGTTTTAACCTTGCTTCTCAAACATGTCAGACACACATCATGAGGATCTCTAAGTGAGTGTGATCTTTACTAAGAAACGGATTTGGCAGAGGTGATTATCATCTCTACCCTTAGTCAGATCAGGGATAGCATTGAACACATGCGACTACGGGGCAATTAACTCCAACATTAGGAATATGGGGACATCCGTGACACTGTATGTTTCATTTCTTTTTGTGATTTTTTTCTTGAAGAATACTCTAAAAAGAGGAAATTATCAGGTTTATTGTTCCACATTATTTAATTCTTACATTCCCTTGGATATTAGTTTTGAAGTGAAATTATCTTTTAAAATTGCTTTCCTCTGTTGGAAAGTCAGTATTTCAACAGCAAGGTAACCGTTCTGTGCTCTGGTGTATTTTCGGTCACTTTTCCTTTGCCAAAGAAAGTGTCAACACCACTCCTAGAAATAAACTACAGGAGTCTCGCGGGGCTGGAAAAGCTTGAATAGTCAGCCCATTCATGCACACGGAGATCTTTGGTGCACACGGTACAGGTGACTTCAGTTTTCATTTGAAAGGAAAAGGTTCCAGAATTTACTACGTACTCCGCACAGGGAGGGTCCGGCTGTCACGTGCGCTCCAAGCCCTGCCTCGGTCACCGCGTCCGTCCATCCGAGCGGCCATTCGTCCAATGACTGTGCTCGCCGCCTGTTTCCTGACGGACCGGCTCCGCAACAGGAGCGCACATGCGCAGGTGGGTGAAAGCAGCAGAGAGACGCCCCAGTGAGACCGCGTCTGACACACTCAGCCCTCGTGAAGAAACACCAGAAGGACTGCACACAAGCTGTAGAGTCCATGGTGTACACCGTTCCTAAACACCACTGCTGAAATACCTCGACATACAGTGTACACAAACACTCTGATCTCTAAGTATGGGTCTGAAAAAAGTGGGCTGTGACTTCATAATGACTCAAAATGTGGAACTGACAATGTGACAGGTCTGCTCCCTACAGTTAATAAGGATTTACTGAATGGTTGTGAGTGCTCCCAACTCCCGGAAATTAATTCTTTTCTCTTCTGGCTATAAAATTTCATTGTATCTCCATGAAAAAGTCTTAAAAAAACCCCAAAAAACCCTGCCCCATCGCAATCTTCAGAAATCTTCTTTAAACCTCCTTCCTTTCTTTCCTCCATGCTGCCATCGCATGCCTTTTCCATGAACTAACGTTTTTCAGGAGGTAGGTTAATAAGGCCATGTTCTCACTGAGGGAATTCAGTGTCAATTTGTTGCAGGAAGATTCCACTGCGTTTGGAGCCTCCTGGCCAGAAGGCTGTGCCTGGAGTCCTCTAGTAACTATTTCTGACCCACTCTCATCTGAAGGGACCCTAGGACTGTATGTGAGATAGTTATTTAGGAAAAGCACAGCTCTCTGACTGTCTCCTTTGACTTCTGTCAGCCGAGTCAGAGTGTCCTCTCCCGGTCTTTAATGAGAGCCCAGATGACTTCACCTTCCTTTCTTTGCTCTGACATCCAGAACTGTCGCTTGTTACGGAGCCGCTCTGTGACCTCATATCTGTCTGCAAGCTGTGCTCTTCTGAGACACTGCCTTCCTTCTGGAAGGAACAGCACTGATGTGCTCACTTATTTTTAAATGTTTTAACTCAGTGGCCGGCTGGTTCTATATACACAGGTCTGTTCTTTTCTGCTTTATAATACTCGCCCACAGTGTAGACAGAGCCTGAACAGGTGCTCCAGAAATGTTTCATGTTTGTCCTTCTCTTTTTATACCTGAATTTCCAACAGTCAGTTCACAGATGCCCCACACAGAGTTACAGTAATCCGCTCTTTATAAACGATCTATTTTTAAGCACTATAAACTGATTATCTCAATGTGGCCTAAATTAAATGTGGCAAATGCATTTCATTCTTCTCTAGGTCTCATTTTCCAAAGGCGGTAGCCAATGCCACCTTCCTGATTTCCAAAAGAGGAAATTTTTACTTTATCTACCAATCTATGACCCCAGGAGGCCACATTATGCCACGGTACAGCCTAATTACACCTTCTCTTACTTCTAATGATACAGGTTTTGAATAGCTCTGGACCATCCGCAGGTGGGATTATTTGAATCTGTGGAGTCGCTAAACTTAGAAACATTTCCCCAGCACTTCTTGCTGTGGTTGTCAAAATTATTCTTCCCATCCTTGTTGGATGCATGTTTTTGGCCTCTGTAAAGGTTTTCAGCCCGTTGGCCTAACTGGAGGGAAGTGGTGCTGACGAAGTATGCCAGCCCTGAACCCAGCGGTGTGGGCACAAATCCTATCCTCCTAGCTGAGTGACCTCGAATCGGTCCTTCCACTCACAGCTGCTACATCTCCGTGGTGTGACATGGGCGCCCACTGCCATTAAGATTCACGTGCTAGCGCGGTGGTGGGTGTGTGGGCGGGAGCTACGGCCATTTTTAGCCTTCAGGTCTGGTCTTGACTCAAGTCATCCAGACACAGCGCTGTGCCTGAACCAGAGCACAATCCCTGTGTCACCACCGCTACCTGTCCCCGATACGGCTTGGACTGCACAATGTGGCTTCACCCTGGTTGGACTTCAGATAGGAGGCCGCGGCCATGCACCCATGCGCCCACGGTACTGTCTGCGGCTGACTGGTGTCCCTCCCCCGTCACCGGCTCCGACTGCTCCTGTCTGGGACAGCTACCAATAGCTGCCTTGGGGACAGTCCCGTCTCTGGGGCCTGACAGTTTTCCACCTGGTGGATTCCACTATCCGATGAGCCCCAAAGAAGGGCACTTACTCAAATATTCAAACAGAGTTCTTCTTGCTAACACATAGATTCATCCTCTTTATTTTACCCAGTGGGAATGGACATACTTTATCTATTTTATTCAGTGTCACTTTTTACATTTTAAATGTGCTTCTGGTTGAATCTGATTCCTGAATTGAAGGAATATACTGCAATTATTTACTAGGGATAAAAGTTTATGTAAAGTACTGGAGACTAATGCAATCTGCTAAACCACTATCATTTTAGGAGGGGCTTACACACTGTATGTCTCATACTCATAGATGCCTTTGATAATGATGCTAGACAGCACTGCCTGTATTTCTTCATAAACTGTATCACACATCTGTATTGTGAATGAATTATGAATGGGGACATGGAAACAAAAATATACAGACTAGTAAGAGTCAAGGTCACATTTTGTGTAAAGCTAGTAATGACATGTCAGCAGCTGTTTTTGTTCATTTCTATAGAATCGTAGCTGTCCTCGCACAAGCACTGCATTTACCAGTTAGCGTGGGTATCAAAACCACCAGACAGACACGCCAGGAACTCATCCCATAAAGGTGCGCACGGGTGAACCACTACCTGCACATGCTGGGCCGCGCGCTACGTTTACGAAGTGCTCCACTGAACACGCTCCGTCGCCGGGACTCAACTGAAGTCCGTGCCAGGCAACTGACCACAGCTAAGACAGTCACCACACTCACTACAAGCTCCATCGAAAGCTCGTCTCTGTCCTCTCCTATCATCAGAATGAGTCTGGAAAGCAAACACACTTTTCCCCAGGGAAGAGGCTATTTCTTTTGGTCGGAAACCTTGCTGAAAACCACTGCCTGAATTTTTAATCATGTCATTACCTCGGATGTCATAAAATATTCTTTTCTTCAGAGCTGGCCTCCGAGCCTCATCTCTGATTAGTGTTCCAGTCTTTGAACGGCTTGGATGAGTTTGGACACAGAAAGTCCAATATTACAAGGACACAAAACAGATTTAAAAGCCCTGGGAGCGAATTTATATTGGACATCTTTGGATTTTAGAGTATATTTATCACTACGTAACCGGAAATAGGAGGTTTCAAGTGCTACCTTTGCCAGTGTATCTGATGAAATGACATGAGTCATGCATGCCCACAGAGGCCCAGCTAGAAGTGAAAGTCTGCTGTGGGTTCCAAGAAGGAACAAAAAGGGCTCATCTGTACATGGTGAGTGGAATTTTTGCAGTGAGTGCCCAAGATATGAATCCTCAAGGGAACTTGTTTTTTTCCTTGATCCTGATGGGAAATTTGGTGTCAGCAAGTGTACCTAGCTCTATTTTGGCTTCACCAAAAGAAACTACCATTCACCATGGCTTTGCTTTTGACATTTATAGCTCTCAAAATGAAATCCAAGGAAGATTCCAGAAAATGAAGGCAAGTTTTGCTTACTAATCACATCTTTAAAAACCTCACTGTGGATCTTTAGAGAGAAACTCTTACAGAGCACACTGAATGAATGTAGACTACAGACTTATCATTTATTAGAACCAGAGAAGTCTGCATGTGGAAAACAGCCTCAGCTGTCACACTAAACAGCAGTTCAGGACATTCTAACTTGTCCACTGCCGTCTCTGTACTGATGCCCGGGAAAGGCTGAGGGTTCACAGAGTCACATCTATGCAGTGCTCACATTTATCAGGCTCACTTAAGTTTTCTTTCTTTATATTTCTATGAATTCGTTATTTTTCTCAAGTTCCATAAGTAAACTTAAACTTCTGAGAGGAAACAGAAAATGAGTAAGAGTCATTTCCTTCTGAACTTTTTAATTGCAAAATAACCGAAAAATGCCCCATCCTTAAAGGTATGAGAAACTGAAGTCTTAAAAGTATTAGTATACATACATATATGTCACTTAAGTATTATTATTATTATTATTATTATTATTATTATTATTATTATTATTTTACTTTTTTACCCTGTTTTAAAAGGCACCCGTATCTTGGCCCCTAGGAATACAAATAAAGAACAGGGGGGCCTCTATGTCCTCAGAATTTCTGGAACTAATGTAACAGAAAAGAGGCTTTGGAGTCCAAAACAGGATTCTTTAGCAGCTGATCACTGAAAAATCTACTTACCTGTATTCACTTTAAAATTGAGCTAGCTATTTACATCTCTTAAGTATATACAGTATAATTCTAAAAGAATATTTTTAATCAACGTTCAAAGAACAGCTTAGAATGAAGAAGGGATCACCAGTCCTAATCAAAGTCCTATTAACTAGGTGCATCCAGTCACTAGAGGAAGAAACCTATTTATTGTTAATGCCAGGAAATGATTTCTCTCCGAAGAAATGAGATTTATGTAAGTCTTCAGTGATTAGAGAAGAGATGAAAACAGAGGGATTGTGGTGTATTTCTGTAATGTGCTGGGATGAGTCTGCACAACTTTATTGCTCATCTTTTTGCCTTTGCACACATAACTGCAGCTGAACAGTCATTACGAGTCGTGTGGTGGCTTTTCTCCAAGGGCATTGCTCACCTTCGGTCCCGATGGACCCCGCCCATCTGATGGCAGTGCAGCAGCCTCCAGGATCTGCTGAATGCAATGACTGCATGCAAACACCAGGGGGCGTGTTAGTTCCCAGCTTACACTCACTGCTCACCCCAGGGAGGCGGGGGCAAGTGCCAGCTAGCAGATGACTGGATTAGTATTTTGCCTCCTTCAAGAACGTGAACATATTGCTCCAGTGGAGTGACTATTACCCTTAGAGCAATCAGGATCATGCCCGATATGAACCCGCACGTACATTCACTTGTTCAAGGAAAAATCCGGTGTAAAAACCTTTCATTCGAACAGCAGCTCATTTCCTGAAAGTCTTCCAGGGAATGAACTTGAGCACAAATACAATGTTTATAGCTGTTGGGGTCCACCTCCACCCCATAAAACAAAGCTGTCTCTCTATTCTCTTCCATTTTTCTTGTCTCATTCCAAAGCTGTCACATTAGCCATCAAGGCACCATTAAGGTTGAATTAGGTTACGTAATGAATTTTTGATAAATCATTAACTTCTCGTGCTTTAATTTGGCTGGCAATTATTATCCTTTGCCTGAGGGTTCATCAGGCTCAAATGGAGCAATGTGTAACCAGTTCTGCTGCTGCAGCAACCGCAGGTCTCAGCACAGAAGTGGTGTTTCAATCTACAGGCGGGCATACATCGCAAGCCAAATTCATCCCCAGGCCAATGCTGGGCAGTTGGGGAAAGCTAGCTCCCGAACTGCCTCAGTTGGTTCACTTCTTATAAATCTAACAGGTTATATTCTGCATTTGTCCTTTTCCTTTTTGCTGTGATGTATATTTAGCCTGTAGATGAGCAAACTGAAAGAGGCATCATGCATTATCGTTTCATCATTTAATCATTTCAGGGAAAAGTTGAGAAAGACAAGGAACCATTTGAAATGGCCACCCTCTGCCCTTTCCCCAGAAAAAAAACACCAAAAAAACAAAAAAAACAAAAACAAAACAGAAAACTTCCTTTGATTTAGATTTATGAACTCCATATACTGACCTTCAGGTCTCTGTGAACTATGCCGTTTAGGTGACAATGATTTACACTTTCTAGAATCTGCTGTATACAATGACTGCGAAGATACAAGGGCAGAATGGAAGGGAGAACATTTTAAAAGGCACATCATCATTAAATATAAACAAAAATGAAAGTTCAAATGGAACAAATGAACAAAGAAAAAATATACTTTTGCAATTTGTTTAGCTTTAGAGTGAAATGAAATAATGTTGAATACAGCTAATTCTGATCCTAGCAGCCAACAGAGAATCTGTGACGTGTTCAGACAAAACAATTTGAGCTGTGTTTTTAGCAAGTCCACAAATTAAACCATTCATATACAGAAGTCAACATTTCCATATTTAGGGAGAAAAATGTATAAATAATTCCCATCATGCTCTGGGAAAATTCTTCTGAGCTATAACACATAGGGATGCTTCTTATACACATCTAAACTGTTTAGATCAGCGGTCACAACTAAACACAGGTGCTGAAATGAGGGAGCAGGCACAGATGAAGTGGCAGACTAAACAAGGGTTAAAATCGATGGATACCTTCACCATTTTGATTTAGAAATGGCACTTCCTGTTTAATATGTTTATAGCAAAACGAATGCAAGTTTTCAATAACGGTGAGAGAGTTTAAAGTAAACTTGGGACAAGATAAATCCGTCCTAGTATAGACATACTCTGGCGGAGGGCCAAGCCTTTAAGAAGAAAAAAAAAAAATCCCCTGGAGCACAGGTTGTGTTAAACACATTCCATTTCCATACACTGCACGCAGCGAAGGAACGCTTTTGCTTTTTATTGCATCAAAATGCACAATTTATGTTCTAATTAAAGGCTTACTGCTGACAAACAGGCTACTATTAGAGGTGCGAATCATTGGCTGGAATCTATAAGATTCCATGAGCTGTCATCTGACATACAGAAACAGAACACATCACGAGGATGGATTTGTTACACTTTCACGGTTTGATTCAAATGTGGGAGTGTTAAAACTACATTCATTCATGTAAGGATTAAGCAAACATTTTAAATGAGAACATTTTCCGCCATTCAATGCACGCAACAGTATTAGTCCAAAATAAATTCTTGAATTCAAAGACAGTGATCACCATCTGATTTAGAACAATGTAAGCGCCAAGATATTCAACATGCTGATTTCCCAGCTCTGCATCTATGTCGAGAACCAAGACGAGAGCTCACGCTGGCTGTTTCTGACTATCTAGTTTGAATGCTGGGAATGATTTTTAAAATCAGGTAACTCTTTTTCCTTCTACAATTATGTTCACTTTGTACCACTTTTAGGGACATTTTACCTTCTCTTTTCAAATCCTAGGTATAAGTTATAATGAGTAACAACAATAAAAGCTAATGAACTTCATATTTTACTAGTGGGGATCGTCGCAATTCTTCACTGTAAGGGAGCAGAGTTTTACAAGTTATTTTCTCTTTATGCCTGATCCTGCTCTTTTGCTTGTAGCTGGGTGGAGAATTATCTTCTTCTTGATTGTGTGCGGACCTAGAGTGAATTTCAAAACTGAAGACAAGCATTCATCCGACACAATTCAGCCCACAGGGGTTTAGACTATTATCTGAAGGACTCTATAATAGAGAAAACAATTTCTATTGTGATTTCAAACTTAATCTATTTAATGTAACTGTGAAAAGCAAGATAAGTGAAATTCCCTAACTTGTTTACTCCCTTGATTTAAATTGGTGTTCTCGGGCAAGTCACCAAATCTAAGGCAGCTCTATAGCCCCTTTCAGGGGACTAGCATGAGGATCTGGGAAAGCTGAACAAGAGGAGGCAACTGTTTCGTCATAGAATAAGTGACAAGGAACTTTCGATTTGATGTTAGCAATTTGAATTCCATTAAAAAGTTAGAGTGGCCACATACAGATAAGATTCATGGAGTGTCATAAATACAGGCATTAAACCAAGATCAGTTAGAAATTTAGAAGTGACCACAGGCTCCCTTGGAGGAATGGAGAAGCTACTATCCGCTAAAGACCAGGCTCATGGGCTGGGTTAAGCCTCAAGAAGCTTAGACAGCATCAGAGAATGGGGGCAGACAATCAGTAACTGCAGATTCATTAACATCTCATTTTCATTGCTAGTAATGTGTCAACTACTCATGACCAGACTTTTAAAGTAAGGATCAAGCTCAGACCATATATATAATGAATGCTGAGGGACATTATCATCACAGTTCAAAGAAATAGCTAAGCAAGTAGACAAACCTAACAGCTCTAAAAGCATTCCTAGGTTAGTTAGGAAGTTTCCAATTAGACAAACTGCCATTTTTAAGTTCCGTAAAGATTTTTGCCAATTAGCAAGATTTGGGAGTCTTCTTGAATTCTATGAAATACCTGAATATATATATATATACACACACACATATATTTTTTCAAGTAAGAGTTCCAGGGGACTTAATTAAATTTACAGTTAAATAACTAAAAGCAATGTTCTAGAAGGCACGCCCTGGTGTCCTAGTGGTTCAGTTCACTATGGCGCAGTCCATAGACAAACCAAGGTCCTTGGTTCAAGAATCCAGGCCACGGGAAACAGCCAAGATGAACGACTAAATACAATAAAATTAAATAAAATGCTTCTTCTCTTCTCCTTGCCTGCCTGCCTGCCCACCTTCATTCCTGCCTGTACCTTTCCTTTAAAATAATGATAATAATATCGTGTAGGGAGACCACAGGGGTCCTTGGAGTCTGTTTCTATTTGTGGTCTCGGACTAGGCATGGGTTGTTCAGCTGAACTTTCTGAGATGAGGGAATCACTATCTGCTATGTCCAATTGGCAGCCACTAGCCACATGGGACTAGAGCTTGAAATGTGACTAGCACAAATGAGGAACTTTTAATTTTATTTAATTTTAATTCATTGACGTGAAAGCTAAAATAGCCACATGAGATCAGCAGTTACTACACTGGGCAGCCCAGGACCCAGAAACCAGAGATCAGCGATGGCCAGCTTCTAATCTTTGCTTTAGAAGGATAGTTTTTTAGAAGAAGTCGTAGTTAGGCTTTTAAAAACACTTAAAAATGCAGTCTAATTATAGATATTGCTTAAAAATAAAGTTTAGACCATATTCATCATTTTTTCCAAGAATCATCTTAGAAGTCCTTAAGAGAAGAAAAATATTAAGGAACATTTATCAGAAACAGAAATCCAAGATGGCGCGCTAAGGGTCTGTTTCCTCAGTGCTACACAGCACAACGCATTTGTAAGGAGAAACATTAGACAGGTGTTGCTTGAATGTTGAGTCCTGTACCTTGCCCAGGGCAAGTAACTTACCTGGCATCTGCCTCACTGTAATATTCTCTCGCCACTATGTCTTCAAACAGTTCACCTCCAGTGACTCTGTGAAGACAAACAATATGTATACAAGAGAAATTAGACATCAAGAGATCTGCACTAGCATTTGGGTTGTTAGATTACTTAAAAAGGATCAAACCATGAAGTATTTGAAAACACCATGAGACTTAAAGTCTCCCCAGAGGTCAGCCTTGACTAATCACATTTCCATCTTTTCTGTTTGTCTTCGTATCACTACACTGTGAGGTCATAATTTTCTCTACACCCTAAATATATTCAAGGATATCTGTCATAGAAAATGGTTTCCATGAAACTCTTCAATTCTCCAAATATTAACTGAGGTCTGATTAAATGGGTGGAACAGTTTAGAAACAATTTTTTTTTAAAGGAAAGGTGCATACAGGAATGAAGAAGGAAGAAGCAACCTGAACCTGGGACTTTAGGATGTATGTGGACTGAGCACAACCCTACTCCACCAGGGCACACCCAGTTTAGAAACATTTTATGTACAAAACCTGAAGACAGTACAAATCATGACTGCAGAAGTGTTCACACACACACACACACACACACACACACACACTTAAGAGTATTTCTAGAAGTTAAAATTTTAGAAGTAAATTATTAACTAGGTCAAAGAATATCTACATTTAGAATCTGGTTGGGAAGGCAGGGGCAAATGACTTCCCAATATGGCGCGCCCCAACTGTGAGGATGCCCTCATTGTTATTAGTTATGGTTATTAGCACAACAAAAAGTTATCAAATTGGAAGTTATTTGTGTATTTGGCAGTCACCTCCTCCTCTGATATGGTTTATTTTGAATTTAGAAAGAAATTTCAGCTTAATAGTTTCACCATGTAATGGCTAACATTTGTTGAATGCTTACCATGTGCTACATAGCATACTAAAAGTTCTGTTAACTGAGAAATCCTCACAATTCCTCACAATACCATAAGCCAGTTTATTGAGGAGAAAATGGGGATACAAAAAAGTTAAGTAACTTGTTCAAGTCTACACAGCCTTAAGTGAATAGTGGGCCATCCATTAATGGATGGTTTATCTTGAATTTAGAAAGAAATTTCAGCTTAATAGTTTCACCATGTAATGGCTAACATTTGTTGAATGCTTACCATGTGCTACATAGCATACTAAAAGTTCTGTTAACTGAGAAATCCTCACAATTCCTCACAATACCATAAGCCAGTTTGAGGAGAAAATGGGGGTACAAAGAAGTTAAGTAACTTGTTCAAGTCTACACAGCCTTAAGTGAATAGTGGGCCATCCATTCCTCCACCCACACTCAATCACTGCACAGCAGTAGCTTTCCAATCATTACACTGTCAAGCTTTCCAGACGTCGAGAAGGCATGAGTCATTTGGAAAAGGATCAAGTGAAGGTATAAAGCTTGATGTAAAGTGCATTTTAAAGTGTGAGATAAAATTCCTCTAAGATACTCTATTGTGGCTGTTCTCTCATTTGTGTCTTTGTTTTAATAATTTCGGAGTCATCAGCAAATGATATGCTCCAGAGATCACCACCTATCATTTTCTTCTCTATTCTCCTTTTCTCAAAAAAAAAAAGTGATACCAACAACTGTAAATTTGCCTGAAGTTAATGCAACTTTGACCCCTTTCTATTGCATTCTAGATGCAATAAGACCTTTGATGTGGTTATTATTTTCAATTCTACTCTTTTTCCATGTAAAACATGGGTCTAAAAGGATCACTTAAAGCTTCATAGGGGCTTTGTTCTGAAATCTATGGTTACATGTACACGCACTTTCATTTAATAGCATAGCTAGGTTTTTTTTCTAATTAGAATCTATAATAACGCAATGACAATGTGCCCTAGAAAAAGAGAAATTGCAATAAAAAATATTAGAAAATACTTTGAACAAATTCATTGCTGGTTCTACAGTGGCAACAGTTTTGTGGGATTTCTTCCTTTGAATGCAACTCATATAGACATGGTCTATATTCACATTTATCTTTGTGTTTAACTACAGGTACCTAGTCAACATTTATGTATTTTTTAAAAAGTTCTGGATTGTTTAAATATTGACTTAAAAATCTACGGTCAAACTAAGATTACCAGTGGGGAAGCAGGTAGTGAGGGCAAGTGGTGGTGGGTGGGTAACAGTGGACAGTAGGGAAGGACCTCTGGGGATTGGGTGGCGGGCAGAGTATGTTGGCATATATTGAGGAGTGGGGAACCTGCACATATGGGTTTATGTTATTTTGTAAACCAAAGTTACTTCAATAAATATTAAATTTTTAAAAAGCCTATTTTCCTGAAGAAAACCGAAGCTACATATTTAAATACTCCTTTTAACACATCTTTTACTCATAAGAATTGGAAGGTCTTAAATCAGTGGAATCTTGACTACTGGACCTTTGCTACCTTAATACCTCACCTGGCATCTACACATACTATATCTCAATTAACAAGTATCAAAGAATGAGTCAATGAGTTAACCACATCAGAATGTCATGTTATCTATTTATGGGAGGGTGGGTTTTATATGCGTTTAAAAAAGAAAAAGAAAACACTAAAGTTTAGCTATACATGGCAATAGGTTTTATTTCTTATTGGGTCTATATTTAAAGGCGAATATTTAAGAAGTCAGGAGGCCTAGTACTCGGGTCACTTTCAACAAACTAGAATTGCTAGCAAGCGGCAGAGCTCGGAGTTTCCTGTACCCAGGGTTGTGCAGTCCGCTGTCTCTGACAGCGCTCTCCCTCATTTTCTGGCTTTCCTTCTACCCGTTATTTTAAAATATCCTGGTGCAACTGAAACTATTTTATCATTTCTGCTCTATGCATAATAAATGCCTGGGAAGGGGAAAAAAAGGGAGTTCTCATAGAACACACGGCCTCCATCCAAGAGAAGTCACTGAATTGCTAACTTTTACACATTTCTATACTCATAATATTGCTTAATGGAGCACAAAATTAAGCAGCAATGATTACAGATGTTTAAAAGTTTTTAGTGTGTTATGTGAAATTTCATACAAAGCCCCAAATTAAATCAGCCTCATGAATAAACTGTTAGATTAATTAACTAATTATAGAGATTTTTGGAATAAACTGATGTTAGAGTTCTGCTCTGTTATGAAGCATATCAATTATGGACGTGAGGCATTCATTACTGCTGTGACTCTCCAGAACATTAGACAGGCAAGAAAAAACAGAGACACTTGAGAACCACGAAGAGAGGGGACTCCACATATCCAAAATATTTCACTGCTGCTATTTTTAAGGATGCTGATTCGTTGTACTAGCCAGCAGAATGACTGGTTTTCATGTCTGGACGCAACACCTGTGACAAACCAGAAGTGGCTGCAAGTGGTCCCTTCTTGAATAAACCATTTCACAACCCATGAAGTGCACCCAACTTGGACTACGTCAGCGGTGGAACCCCACGTCAGCTTTGGAAGACAATATGGTGCTGCGTGGACTCAAGGACTTGCCCTGACAGCAGAGCAGAACCAGAGGCCAGGATGAGGGGTGGCGGTTGGGGAGGACCAGGGTGCCAGCAGCACCTTGTTCGTTTGCCAGTATTCCCATTTTCAGTCACCCCCAGGCTCCCCTGGACCACTGAACTAGGAAGCAAGGTGCCTAGAGAAACTGTGGGAAATGTTGGTGCCATGAGCAGTACCTTCTAAGATGCACTCAATCAAGAACTTTGAGCAAACGACATGTTTATCAATGCACAGGGCACCGAGAACACGGGAGATTAATGCATCATTGCTGAGTGAAGAAATGATAAAATAATGAAATGTGTGAATGGAACGATAAGCATCAGCACATGTTTTTATAGGTTAGCTTGTATTTACGTAGCATCTGCAGGCAAAGGGGCCGCACCACCTGCCGTACTGTTTATCAATCCCCAGTCAAATCTTGTTGATTATCTCCAAAATGGATCAGGAATCAAGACTTCTAGCTCTGCTACAGTGACCAACCCAGTCATCATGGTTGGTCAGCTGTCCTACTAGAAGAGTCTAAATGACCCTCCGCTTCTTCTCGTGCGCCCCACCACCTTGCCGTCGGTTCTCAGAGAGCAGCTTTAAGAGCACATCACAGTGTCACGTGTCTGCAGGTGGACATCCTTCAAGACCCGCCCACTGCTTTTCCTGACCAAGTCCCTGTATGACCTCCAAGTCCCCGCCTACAAGCACTGTGCCTGTGTCTGACCCCCAGGACCCTCTCTATCCTGCCCCCCTCCCCCACTGCCTTCCTCCAGGTCCGCAAGTGCCCTCGGCTCCTTCTCCCCATGGGCCTGCTCACATGCTCAGCTCTTTCCAGGGCAGTCCAGTCTGTCTGCAACTCTACCCTGGGGTAAGTATAGCTCTCTTCTCCTTCTCCATTGGCTTGAATTTTGTATCCTCAGACCCTTACCCATCAAATTGGTCTGGCTCCTTTAGACACTGTGCTGTTCTTCATAATCGGTGCTGCCATAATTAAGAGTGTGTGTATTCATTTGTTTAACATTTGTCTCCACCCCTATGGCTGCTCTGGGAAGGTGGAATCTGTTTCTGTCTTTTCACTATAAAATAACCAGTACTGACTCACAGAGCCTTGTGACGAGCTCATTAAATGCTTGCGAAATGAATGGCCTCGGAGTTTCAGCTCACAGGGAGGCAGATGTGTGGGAAGATCACACACCAGCACCATGATGTTGGTGTTCTAACATTCTTTCAGCCACTGCTATGTTTTGTTAAGAAGTAAACTCTCTCTCAGGCAGTTTCCCCCATGAATCATGTATTTCAGTGTGGGACGCTGTCATATCTTCCCATAAGACAAGTGTGTCTATGAACGAGTCATGCCTAATTAGAAATACAGGAAGAGATAAAGTGCTCATTTGGATTCGAGTTGGAAAACAGAATACATGCATGGCGTTTTACAATTCTGGGAATATCTTCTAGCGAGAACTCTACTTCAGTTTTGAAGAACCAAAAGCAATTTTGTTTAAACTATCGTTGAATACAAAGAGCAACAGGCAACTTTCAAAGTTTTCAGTGAATGATCAGTGTTTTAAGTGAGTCGAGTGATGTAACCAGGTCACAAACAGAGTGAGACAAGCCTGCGGTCCTGTCAGGCTGTAGGGTGGGTCTGTGGCCACTGAGGTGCATGGGACGGGAGGGTTCTGGCTTCATGCTTCCTACCATTCTCAGCATCTTACTTAGCATTGATGACTTTCTTATGGAGGTTATTTTCTGACCCAATTCCTAGTATTTATGATATCCCTGAAGTAATGGATTATCTGAGTGCTCCAAAGTGATTTTTGAATGGATTTCAAAATGGATAGTGGAAATAGAAAAGGCTGAGAGTTGCTGTAATAGAAGGTCCAAAGAGTATATTGATCCTGATATAGATTTACTGAGTCATACTAAGAATTACGATGAAGATGATAAAGTAGATCGGGACATTGGGATTCTTCCATTCAACCCTAATTTAGGCCCAGAGGAGACAGCATGCTGGGGATGCAGAGAACAGAATATTAGAAGAGGGCTGTGGTCAATAAACAAAGCAGGGAGGTGGGCTGGATATCACGGTCCTAAATCCTTCAGAGAAGTGCATATTACATACCCATTATTCTGCCTAACTTCTGATCACTATGTTTTCTCTTTAATATCATTCTGGATTTCACTTTCTCTCATCTTACCCTGCTTTACTCATGATTCCTTCTGTTTCTTCTTTTCCTCAGTGCCATCTCTACCACCCTTCTCTTTTCATCTATCTTTCAGAAATGCATGCAAAAATAGGAGCCACCACTAAATGTTCATATTCTTAAAACTGTATTTCCTATTATATGATTGAAAAAAAGCCATGAATGAAAACAGCACTGCTGACTATAACGAAGTGCACATGCAACTGAGCAAAATTAGAAATCGGATGGGTTATTTGTGTTCTGGTAACACAACAGAAATCCTCCAATGACAAGTTAGCCATTAAGCTCATTGTATATTGTACATGTGCGTGTATAGTATGTTTAACAAGATGCCTTAGTCTAGGATGGGTTAAATGTTCAGGTAATATTTTGCAAATGTGTAATATCAAAATGGATGCTAGCTAAAGGCCAGGAATAGACTTTAGTGCCATGTATTAAAAGCGTTTGCTATAAATGAGAGCTACAATAAGATACGAACTCACACCCGTAGGATGGCTACTATAAAGCAAATACAAAAGTAAAACAGAAAATAACAAGTGCTGGCAAGGATGTAGAGAAATTGGAACCCTTGTGAACTAGTAATAGGAATGCAAAATGGTACAGCTGTTATGGAAAACAGTATGAGAGCGCCTCAAAAAATTAAAAATAGAACTACCATATGATGCAGCATTTGGGCATATACCCCAAAGAACTGAAAGCAGCGTATCAAAGAGATCTTTACACACCCATGTCCACAGCAACATTATTTACAATGGCTGAAACAGGGTAACAACCAAAATTTCATTGACTGATAAATGGATAAGCCAAAAGTGAATGTATGTATATATGTATGAGATCTTGTTCAGCCTTAAAAAGGAAGGAAATTCTGACAGACTACAATGTGAATGAAATTTGAGTCCATTGTACTAAAGAGAAATAGGCCAGTGCCAAAGAGACAAATACTGTATAATTTCCCTTATATATAGAATAGTCAGAATCACAGAGACAGAAGAATGGCAGCTGCCAGCGGCTGAGGGTAGAGAGGAATGGGGAATCACTGTTTACAGAGGAGTTTCGATTCTGCAAGATGAAAAACGTTCTGGGGTGGATGGCGGGAATGCTTGGCACAGTGACATGAATGCATTTAATGCCACAGAACTGCCCTTAAAAAAAGGCTGACAGCAAATTTTATATTATGTGCATTTTACAACACAAATAAAATCAAAACAAACTATTTCACAATAATGAGGACGATGGCCATGAAAAATTAAAGAATGCAATCAAATGCAGACTAAATACATCCCGTTATTTGCTATTCCATCTGTGGGTTCTGGAGGGTTTTAGAAATTCTCCACGCCACAATCTTGAATGCCAACAAGACAGTTCTGTGATAGCCAGTAGTTAAAACTAACCATTTGTTTCACTTTTTTCACTTTTAGGCAGCAGAGTCAAATAGAAAACGCAGCAGACTCCAACATTCTTGTCCGATGTTAGCCAACTGTGTGAGGTCAGGTCAGGTCAAAATGTTTCTGGGCTATATTCTGCCTGCTCAGAAAGTGCGGAAGAAAAGGCAGCATTTCTCCCTGCAAGATAAGGGTTGAGCAGTTTGTGTCCGACACAAAGGCACACATGAAGGGACAAGGGAATGCTGTGTCCGGCCTTCCTCTACTCTCTAACTGCAATGCCCAGACCAAGAGCTTTTTCCAACGAGACGGAAACACCAAACAGGCCAAGAGCAGCTCTATCAGTACTTGAGTTCACAGGAGCTCTGCTCACCGAGATTACGATGGCTGTGACCCCAGGCCACTTTGGGATCCCCAAGGACATTCAAGGAGGCTAAGTTTTTAAAGTGTTGTCACCCTGGGAATATCAAATTTGACAGTAATTTGAAAATAGTCTTTTTTAGTGTCTTTGAGCTATTTACAGGGTCTTTCTAAGTCCTTAAGGAAGTCTTAGCTTTGAATTTAGTGCTATGAAAGCTTTGTTTTGGAAACCAGCAGAATTGTTTGCCTCTCTCCTGTCTTATCACAGTACTTATCTTTTTTTGACCTGGGGCTGGTCTCCCAGGGGGCAGATTACCTATTTGAAATATGAGGTCTTCTGATTACTTAGTTTTGCACCAGTCTTACAGTCTCAGCTCCCAAAGTCCTGCTTGGCATGTACATATATGAAAATGGATGAGCTGATATAAGAATAATGCACTCAACTCTTTGGAAGAAGACAATGGATATCAGAGTACCTATGAATATATAAAACAATGGTTTAATAAAGAAAGGATGTGGTAATCCATGCAGGTAGCTGGGGGGATGGTTATGCTGAGACATCAGGCACCCCCTGCAAGCATGGGCTCTGGGGCGTTAGATACCAGTCACTGGAGCTGAAGCTGAGCCCAGACCCCCTGCAAGCATGGGCTCTGGGGCGTTAGATACCAGTCACTGGAGCTGAAGCTGAGCCCAGACCCAAAGGTGCAAGACACTCTTGAGGCTGAAGAAAGTTGGTTATAGGCTGGATCGCAGTTGGGCAGCAATACTCTTCAGTTAAAGATGTGAGATCAAATGAGAAATACCCTTAGACACAATCAAGATAATTTGCCATGCAGATAACCTATATACAGAAAAATTCCATTTTTATCATTACTACTTAATTTTCTTCACCCATGGAAGCTAACTGCATATCCTCATCACATTTTAAAAATAATTTTTATTTATAGGAAGTTAAATATTGAAATCACTGATCTTTATTTGATTACCTTCTATGTTTAGCAATTTGTTACAATGATATAAACTTGTTGATATACACAAAAGTGTGTATGTATCTTAGATATAAAATTTCACTTTTAAAACCCTAAACTGGAAGGAAAACAATCACCAAATTCATAGATTTACATATTCTACAGAGAGTTTCATGAATCACAAGAGAATATTTACAAAACGCGTTTTACGAAGATTGGAAAAGCTGACCTAATTAGAAACTATTTGAGTATTATGGAGAAATTATTCATTTCACAACTGGAACTCATTAAGTCTATCTTAAATAATGTTCTAGAAGGAGAAAGTAAAACATGACATCTTTGCTACCTTGTCATTCACTAGGCTAATAAATTTCAAGCACTACAATATGGACATGACTAGTTTTCATTTATTTGCATATTAAAAATCACTCTCATCTGAAAAACTTCTCATATCACCACAGTTTTTGCTCATATTTCATTATTTATTAAGCCTGGGTAACCCTTAGAGAAAAATTATAATCACTTCTTTAAACATATCTGCCATTAGCCCTCTGATGAATGTTGCTCACTGATCACCCTCATCTTATAAACTACACATCATTAATTTTTGCCCATACACTGAGAAAGTACAGCAGTCCTGCCAAGGTTATGACGAATCCTTCTGCGAATGTGAATGTTCATTGTAAATGCCAAGGTGGACTGGAAATAGCACTGCAGCTAAATTTTGTTTCACAAGTTAATTGGGGCTGAAACAGTTTGTATATCTCGGTAATTCATCTAAAAGTTGGCTTTAGTCACTAGAGGAATGATCCTATATTTGCCCCCAGAACGCTTGAATCATGTTATCAAAGCAACAAAGACCCTGCAAGTGATGGGCGGAATTATACCCCAAAGCTGAGAGTCCAACGTATTTCTGCCCAATAATACTCCAGGAAGAACGTTGGTGCTGCCGTGACAAATGAGTGGAGCCAGTGATTTGGTGACACATCCCCATGGGACATCACCAGGCTTCCCAGCTTCATCCCAGGATGGCAGATAAGAAGAGTCTACCATTTGTCAACCAGAATATTCAGGGGTCCTACAGCCCCCTGCAGCAGAGGACGTGCTGCTATTGCTGATCCCTGTGGGTAGGCAGATGCTGACAAAGGAAGGAAGGGCTCAAGCTATACGTGGCTACAAACTATGACCCATTTTGGCAATTGGGGGATACCACGAGGTCCCTCCATGAGCTCTCCACCTGGAGGCTCATTTGTTCTCGCAATATCCTCTCTGATACTACAAATAAATTCATGTAGAGTTAAGCTTGCTGCCTGTATGTCAGCATCATTTCTCTACTAGTTCTACAGGCATTACCAAACTGTATCCCTAATATGTACGAGGCTTGCCTGTGCTACAGACAGGAACAGAATGAATGGAGTTGGAAATCCAATCATCAAGTACTTGGCCTAGTGGAAAAGGCAGGGACAGAAGCAAGAAAGTGTTTCTGTAGAATATGCTTTACACTAAAGCATAAATCTGTTTTTAAAGCCAGGATCCTTTAGACATGACATATTCTAGACTATGGCATCTCTCATTTACAGAAGTATGTGCACCTCTAAGAAAAATGTTTCATCCTACACTCACCTTGTTGGCATGATAAAAGGAGAAGAATGAGCATGAATGAACACACACGGACGCTGTAAGAGCTCCCTGATGATAACAGCCACGCTAACAGAACCCACGGTCAGGAAGGCTGGAAGTCCTTTCACTGTGCTAAGCACTTAATTTGCTAAACCTTGCTTTAGAATTCTTTTCCAAAAGGATTAGAAGTAGGAGCTACTCTTTTCTTATTTCATCCCAATGTTGTTTCCTTCCATTCTTCACAGTAAATACAAGACTAGCCCGCACTGTCGATGAACTTCCAGAAGCTCATTCTCTGCAGGGCCATCAGCTCCCTGCTTCTACAACTACTCCTGCGGTGTGCGCCACTGACCACGCTTTTACGCTGCAGATCAGCAGCCAGGTAACGTCTAGCTTCGCATTTCCCCTCATAGTTGAATAAAGAATCTTCAAATCAGAATCAATGAACTTTCACGCAGGATGACGGGAACAATAGTATTTACAGGGCTGCCTATGGTGGTGCTGAATTTATTTTTAAGTATCAAGAATTAACCCTGGTTTTCTTGCCAATCTTTTGATTCGCAACCTTCTGATCGGTCAACAGAAAATCATTTTTATATGTTTCTCAGTTTAGCCTTCATCTTCACAAGCTCTTTCCCAGGCTTCGGCTGCTCTTCTGTTGCCAATGGACTGTACTTACCAGACAACGGATTGCTAACTGTTCACTTACACTTTTAGTCGGGTCTCTAGAAAGCCACCAAATGACTTACTGTAAGTTTATGTGCACACACTTGTGTGCACACTCACTTTTACATAGCCCCATTCGTTCTGGTAATTTTACCTACTTTTTATTGGTTATAAAATATTCAAAGAATCTCAAAATAAAAAATAAGCATCACAGTAAAGTAATAATTCAGATTAATTGGCTGGTCTGAATAGCCAAGCTTCTAAATTATAGAATATTTTGTTAAGGCAATGAAGCTTTATTTCTTGTAAATAAAAGGCAATGAAGTCTTTGCCTCCTTTGCAAATTAGAGGTTCTGCCGTAGGTCTATTAAGAAATAGCTGAGAAATTACAACATGCTACATTATATATTGTGTTATGTACTTATTTGAAATCTTATTTGTAGTCACTTAGGTAGAACATCGCGTATCTAAGATAGGAAGGTTTAGGCTTAGATCATTCAAATAATTGCCAATTAAAAATTATTTGTGTATTTGTGTTACATATTCTGCTTTTTGAAAGATGCGAGATGGCTTACTATCTGTCAAGTCACATTGATTATCACCTGATCTCTAAATGCATGTGTCTGTGCATTCAGGCTAACATACAAAGGAAGGAATACCAAAGGGAGACTTCATTGCTTCCTACAAAAACCTAGAAGATCTTACAGTGCGCCTCCGATTTTTATCACAACAGATCAGGAGGGAAAAATGTGCTTACATTTAATAATTGTTCATCGAATCAAAGACATTTATTTGTTGCTTATGATATGTGCAAGGCTCTGTGGTAAGCACTTACATTATTAAAACTTGGTTCAGTCACTTGGTTCAAGGAATTCTTTTTAGACAATTAGGTACTCCGGAATATTGGCTTAATTTAATTACTACAGAACTATGAACTCGTAATTGACGGTTAACTGTAGTTTTATCATTCTTCAACAACAAGACAATATGATCTGTAGCCATGGATTTAAAACTACCATGCTCTTACATCATATACATAAGCAAAGTATTTGTAGGGCTCATTGATAGTAAGCCATCCTTAGACAACAAATGTTAAGGTAATGTACCTAACCAATCGGATTATGATAAGTGAGCATGCTTAGTTGCTCTGGATCTGGATATGTAAGAGTAATGTGTGGTTCTTCTCTCATTTTTCACTCCTGGATCTTCTGGGACAGTCTTTTTCTTTCCCTTTCTCTAGCCCCACAGGGACAGGGTGCTGCAGACACACTGAACCAATTTAAAAAACCCTCAAAGGAAACTCCAGCATGTTTCAGTATCTTGTTGCATTGCCACCCGAAGACCATGGACCGCTGGATGGATTGGTGGGTGGGGCTATTCAGCTGATTGCTAACAGTGGAGAAGGAAAGGTGATTCCCTAACAGGCACTTCTTAAAATGAGAAGAAGAGGTGGAGGCAGAACTCTATTTTAATTGCTCTTCTGGAGGCTTTCTATTTAACTCTGCTGCTCCAGTCTGGAGCAGAACTACTCAACTCCCTGCTACAGAGAGAACTCTAAGATTCAACAATTTACTGCACTATCCACCCACCTCTCCCAAATTTACTCCATATCAAGATTCTATTTTGCTTAAGCAAGTTTTAACATTAATGTTTTCCTCCTTGGGAAAAGAGGAGGGGAGAATTTCGTGAAAAGTATGCGGTAGCACAAATGGAAGTTACCTAGAATTTTACAACTACTTTGTGAGGAACAGACTTTCATCCAGATAACTAAGCCTCTCCTAAGCACCTATTTGTATCTATTAAGCTTTTTCCATTTAGAAAATGTTCCCTGTATGAATAGCTCTCTACACTGAGGTCCAAATTGGAGTAGATAGGCATGGAATGGGAAGGCTTTCGCTCATAGATGAATTCTCACTCTCTTTATAACAAAAAACTCCTTCCTGAGGGATCATCTGAAACGGAAACATTCCGGCTTCGTACTCCAGACACGATTACCTTCTCTATGATCTTTACTCTTGTCCTTGCCCTATGTTCTGGGACTTGTAGAACACAATCTGCACGCTATCCTTGCTGAGTGGGGCTATGAGGTTCACAAACGGAAGTTCAGGTATAGCTAAATTTTCCATCTGCATTTTTTAATGGCTTGAAAGTTACACAGCCACTAAACTTAGGAGCATTTGAATTAAATTAAGAAATGCAAAGTTACATGATGGGGCTCTCCAATACAGCACTGTCACAGCGGCAACAGTAGAGAGACAACCTAAGTGACCACGTGTAGGAAAAATCGTGATGTAACAGCATAATGAGATACTACACTAAAATGAAGAGCATAACGACACGAACGATGCATGGACATAAAATGTTTATATTTAAGTGAACACATTAGAACGCGAAATAACTCAGTACATGTATACCGTCACAAAAATGTCAGTAGAAATGAATTTTCTTCCATTTATCTGTAAAACTTCCTTCTCATCTGTCAACTGTCAACCCCTCCACTGCCAGATGGTCCCTTCCAGCCTCTTTCCCTCACAGGTCCTCCTGTTGACTATTTTTATTGATTTCAGTGTCCAAATAGTTGGTCCTGCCTTGTGCAGACCACTGTTGTGATTCTTTGCAGCAGTTCTGATGATGGGGTCAAAGGCCAAAGGCATGGGGGCAAGGATAGGAGTGGCTGACATGAAGTTGGAGAACAGGACATTAAATTCATACATTAGAAGCTGTGACTCCAGCTTGCAAGCTTTCCTCAAAAGGATTCCCAGCCCTTAACTTTTCCATTTCCTCCTTATCTCTAAGGCCTTTCCCAGACTGCCCTGATCTCCAACCAGTCAACGCGAGGGTGGATCCCAGAAAGCTCAGCAACTCTCAGATCTTAGGCTGCATCTCTCTCTGCCTGTGACACTGCTGACTGACTGCTCGTTCTGTGTCTCCTTGCTTCCCCTCTGTGTTCAGGGGCTACTTGCTACCTGTCTCATTCACAGGCACTTTCTCAGTGGCGTCCTTAAGCTCTGATGTGGAAGAGGTAACTTCCTTGGAAAATCATACATCTTATGATTTAAACTGGCATATGCATGTCAAAGGATAGAGAGCACGGCTATGCACAATTGCTTCATTCTTTATTAAAGAGACGAAGGAAAGGGGAGGAAGCAGCATTTTGAAGGAAGCTAAGGAAGGAGGAGCAGGAGGGAGGGAACAGAGAGGGAGGAGGAAGGTAGGGGGTGGGGGAAGAAGCCCTTTTGTTTGACTTATGGCTGTTCCCCTGCCTCCACCCGCAAGCTTTAGCCACCAACCTGGGTCCCTGGGTTCTACATGGTCCAGGCCACAGCCACTGACTTGGCACCTGGGTCACCAGGTTATACCCCACAAGCACTGCGAATTCAATCCCTTATATTGTCTTTATCCCAAGACCTGCTTCTCATCATGACTCCTTTGCCTACTTTTTCTCCATCAAATAATAAGCTCCACTTAATTTGCCTTCAAATATTTTTGAGTCATTATACTTTGAAAAATAGAAAAACCTCCTGTTGTGATGGTCACATCTCCTTCAGTTGGAGAAATATATTGTTTTTTATGACTGATCACGCTCCTTCCGATTTTATGTGCCTTCATGTGGCAACCAGCACAATCTCTCGGAAACTAAATCTAGGCGCCACTGCCCGCTTCCCTGGCGACCATTCTGTCGGGACTTCCGCCAGGCTTCTTTCACACACGAACGAACGTAAAGGACGATGACAAGGCATCCGTGACTCTCACAGAAGCGCAGACTCCTGGCCGGGCCCCGGGCTTCAAGCGCACGACCACACGCAGACCTCCAGGACTGGCTGCAACCGCGGACTCTCGTTTATTTTTAATTCTGCACCACTGCCTTGGACTCTGGCTGCTTGCATTACAATGTGAGTTTTAATGTGAGTCCCTGCTGGGAATGTCTAGACATCCCTGATTGAGTTTTCCCCGAGCTTACAACCTAGTTCAAGACAGAAGCCCACGTTTCTCCAAAGCCCTGCTCCAGCCCACCGCGCTGGCCTGCTTTAAGGTTCACCTGACGCAGAGACCTCGGATCTGCAACCACACCCCAGCTCCACCGGATGGAGACTGGCGAGACCCCTGTCTTTGCTCGTTGTCCCGGGGTCCCCGGTGTCCCCATGCAGACTGTGCTGCCCGACACAACACTAACGGCTCCATGAACAGGTCTTGAAAGAGAAGCAGCTCAATAAACGGCACTGAAACAATGTGAAAGGGAAGATGCAAATATGAAATCAGCTAAAATAAGAAAATGGAATTATGGACGTTTTATTACTCACATTTTTCTTTCCAAGGGGATTTAAAATTCCTGTCCTTCCAAATTATCGGCACATTTATCCTTTTAAAAAGTATTGACTAAGCCTATGCACTAGAAACTATATTTAAGATGGTCCCTAACCTTAAACAAACTAGAAAATACATAAAATAGCAGGACATCATCAATATAAGAAAATAACCGTGTGATCTATAAAAGGATATCAATTCATATTTTTGATGCACAAATGCTGAGCTATGACCGCAAATATGTCTGTTGAACGTGAAATGAAAGCAGTTAAGACCACTAAAGAGTTCAAAAATGAACATGCACCCACAGGATGTGGTTAGTCCCCAGGCAGACCACACAGAGCTTGCCACCAGGTCGCTAGCTGCAGAGAAGTCTATGATTAGAAATCTTTTCCGTCACTACCACAGTATACTGGCTTCTGAAAGGGAACAGTGGATGGTGTTGGTAGGGCCTATACATTTATCCAATAGCACAAGTTATAAAGGACTTGTGCTTTATTTTTCTGGTTGTCAAATGCCTGAGAGAACACCTTTCACGCTGTTACAGGCAAGATAAGATGCCATAATCTTTGTCACTCAGATGACAGATGCACCCTAATTTGAGGTATAAGTCACTTTTGAGAATGCTGAATGAGGAAAGATAGTAAAGAAAGGAACTTTGCTGACATCTTAAGAGTTTGGCTTCCTGCAGAATAGAAAAGGCTTAGCAGAGGGTAATAATGATCCCAGATATACCAGTGCAGGAGTTAGTTGTGTTATTTGGTATTTAAAAAAAAATGTAACAGAACATATATATTCTGAGGAATGGGGTATATGCGTGTGTATGTGTGTGTGTGTGTACACACTCCACTCTAAAATGTTTTCCTCTATATTTGCTATTTTCCTTTCAATTCAAAGTTCTCTATGAACTTTGAAAGGAGAGACTATGAAAGGAGAGATGAGGGAAGGCTGTAGGAAAGGAAAGGCTCTCCCCAGGAAAAGTCATGGAGATATCATCTTCTGAGTATGAAATAAGCCTAGTCACTGTGGTCCAACAGCAACACCCAAAGGTCCCAAATTCTCACTACAAGGGGCAGGATTCCCTTTCCTTGAAATCCCTATCTTATCCTAAAACTGGGAATGCCCAACATCCTTTCCACATTCGTGACATAAATTTACATGGAATTCAATGAAAAAACTCCCATGACCTGCTCAAGATGCTGCTGAGCTTTCTCTCCTCTGACTATCATCCTGGTGCAAATCACTGTCCTTTCACAGCATTTCCCCACTTCCACTCTGAGCTCCATGTGCTAACTAGCACGAGTTTCACACAATGAAATCAGATCATTTAATTTCCTGGTGCTAAGCCTTCCAGTGGTTTTACCGCAGCACACAGGCCCATCTTGAATGACCAGGCCTTTGAGCTCCAGGTCACCCTATCTTGTTACTTTACACCCCTAACTCTGTGCTTCCGATACTGCAGGCTGACTGGCCTGCTTTCTGCTCCTCACTGGGCTCTCCCATTTTAGGGCTGTTTGCTCCAATTATTCGTTATGGGTGCAAACTCTGCTTTCAAAGCTCAACCTTTGCATTTCTGCTCTTGATGCCTCACAGAGGCCCTTTTACTGATCATCCCTGTATATCAGCCATCAGTCCCTACTCACTTACTATATAGCATCCTGTGCTTTTTTCACAGCACTAAATCAAAAATTAACTTGCTGGGTTCACCTGTTTATTTACTTATGATCTATCTCCTATTCCTCCTGTGACAATGCAAATTCTTTCTCCTCCATCCCTGTATTCCTAGGACTTGGAAGAGTGTGTGTGTGTATGTATGTCTCTGTGCGTGTATGCATGTATGTGTGTATATGTATTTGTATGTATATGTGTGTGTATTTAGATATATATATATATCAATAATGCAATATGTCTATTGATTGGGTTAATTAATGAGTCATTGGATTCACCAGTATTAAGATCAATAAGAAAAAGCAGATCAGAGGCAGGGAATGAATATTATGATACATATCGAATAGAATAAGCTTAGAAGCTAGCCATCTTATGTTAGAGTTGTGAGTGTGCCACTGAGCAGTTAGCTGTGTAATTTAGGAGAGTAATTTAATCTCTTTGAGTTTCAATGTCCATATCCACCAAATGACAAAACATGGTACCTAATGGTATCAATATAGACATTAAAGGAGCTAAAAGAGTTGAACATAAGCAGTGCCAGGTACACAGCAGGTACCCAGTGAACATGTCGGTTGCATAACTAGGCCTCATTGTATTGTGTGTTGGGTTTCTAAATTTAGAAATAGAGGTGACTAACAATAACTTGATACGTGAAACACAGATTTACAAAGAGAATATATCCATATACTATGCTGAGACGTCGCTTATGATACTTGTGGTGATTTTTCGCTGTGGTATAACTCACATAATAAAATGTATCCTTTAAACCATGCTCAAGCGTACAATTCAGCGGTGCGGTACACGTTCTCAGAGGTGTGCCACCAACCGCGCACTTCCAGAGCTTCAAAACTGCATCGTCGCGGCACCTGTCAGACACAAGCTCTGCATGCCACCGTCCCTCTCAGACCTGGTCAACGGCTACTCTACTGTCTCGACTGATTGATTTATTCTCTGTACTTCCTATCAGTGGAACTGTACAATATTGGTCCTTTTGTTTTTAGCTTATTTATCACAGCATAAAATTTTCAAGGTTCATCCATGTGGTAGCAGGTATCAGAACTCTATTCTTTTTGAAGACTGGATAGTATTCTGAATGTCTGTAACATATTTTATTTAACTCTCTGTTGACAGACATCTGGATGGTTTTCACTTTTTGGCCATTATAAATCATGCCTTTATGATCCTCGGTATCTATCCAAGTCCTTCCTTTCAGTTCTTTTGGGTAGAACACGGGGAAGTTAGATTCTTGAATCTCACGGCAAGTTTATGTTCAGCTTCCAGAGGAAACACCACACTGTTGTCCATACGCTGCTTTCCTCCAGGAAACAGACAAGGTTCCGCATTCCCTACAGTCTAGATCACACTTGTTACTGTCTGCTTTCTGTTTTGTTTTCATACTAAAGTGGTATCCCATGGTGGTTTGGGTTTGTTCTCCCCTGAGAAGAATAATGCCAGTTCTTTTCCTGTGTCCACTGGCCGCTTGTCTCTCTTCTTGAAGGACGACTATTCAAGTGCTTTGTCCATTTGTAACTGGGCTGTTTCTGGCTCAGCTGTCGTTCTCTTTTATATTCTGGACATTACTCCCTTATCAGATAAATGACTTTCAAATATTTCTCCTATATTTTCTCTTTTATGCAGAAATTAATTTTAACTTGCTTTGTTTTACTTGTGTTCCTGGTGATTTTGGTGCCATACCCAGCATATCACTACTAAGCCCAAGGTCATGAAGATCTTCTAAGACTTCTGTAGTTTTACTGATGACACTAAGGTCTTTGATCCATTTTGAGGTACTTTTTGTAAATGGTGTAAGATAAGGGTCCAACTTCATTATTATCCACTTACTCTCCAATAATTTTGGTACAATTTTAGGAAAATGATTAGAAGGGTCATTAAAATGTGTATATGTCTATAGAGACAAATGCAGTAAGTGTCTTCTAGAAAGTTACTATAAAAATATAATATATACCTACTCCAGAATTTTAAGCAATCCACTTTTAAATATCTCAGATGACAACTTGGAAGAACTGAGCAATATTTAATGTAAACTGTTATGGCACAAGACCCTCTCCAAGAGTGGAACTCATGACTTCTATCTCTTTAGGACAACAGCGATAGGATCATATTATAATGCTATAAATATTAAACTGGCTTTTTGTTGTTGAAGTTTAGAAAAATCATTTGTAGCAATAATAAAAGACATATACATATATACATATAAATTCTCCTAAATTACAAAGATTTCAAATACTATCAGTGAAGCCATTTTTCTTCATAATGAATATAATATAGCTAATTCATTAAGAATGCAACTCTAAATAGATCAGAAAATCTTTTCTCCTGCATAGAAATCTTTCTTTTGCAAGATGTTATTATTTGAAGTCTAACTCAACATCCTCCACCATTTCAAAAGAGCTGAAATAACTTTGATATAAAAAAGTATACCACTGGATGAAACACCCCTATTATAAACTTAAAAGTGTACAAGCAAAGGATCCATGGGTTAGCATCTCATTCTCTCTCTGTGGGGCACTAAAATATATTATAAAAGAGAAGGCTATGATGTTTCATTCTCTGAAATCAAATTAATTTTAAGCTAATGTTATTACATTTTATGAAAAGATTTTAAGTAATTATCTCAGCATGAAAAACAAATGAATCAAAAGCTATTTAGGATGTCTGATAAGAAACAATACTTGCTATCAACTAGGAGAAGGGTATTCACATGTAGAGAGTCACAAAGAAGTATGAGGAAGAAAGGAACAGAAAATATCAAGATGAATACAATCTAGAAAAATGCAATACTAAGACTTAAATAACCCAAGTAGCATTCAGAAAAAATGTCCATCATCCAGTGTCCTATTCAACTCCGGGTGAAATTTTGCTATTTTACTGTGTACTGTTCTTGAGGAAGTTATTTGACCTCTTTTCCCTTCATTTACACAGTGGTAAGACCATTGGTTGGTTTGAGTTTACATATAATAAACCTTACAATATAATCAGCAAAATACTTAGCATATATATACACACCCAAGTAGGCTATTTTTATTATTATTATAATGATACAAAAATGCATTTCTGTTGTGTCAACCATTATACCTTGCGCTTCCTGTGTTGAAGGCAATGCAGCATTAATAGAGATTGGTAACTGAAGAGAATAAATTTGTGTGAAGAAAAGATTTCAAAAGAATACTGTGCCTTGTTCTAAAAAAAGGGAAAACTACAGAGAACTATACATTTTAGAACTTTTACCTGAGATGTAATTTATGCCAGTTGCCTTACTTAACCTCAGACAGCCTGGCACTGAGAAGATGGTACACTCAAGGTCACACAAGGAGACTGTGCATTTGTAAGAAGCAAATTTGTTAAAACTTCAGGATTCCAAGCTTTCACAAATTTGGGGGTCATATTATAAAATAGGATGAAGAATAAAATGCAAATACTTATTCTCCCTGAGATTTATCAACAAGGAAAATGGTAATGGATTACAAGTTCAGTAATTACAAGAACTCATCTTTCCCAGGTGCCTCCAATACTTCTTTTCTTGTAGCTAACACTACAGCTTTGCGTCCAGACACCTCTTTCTCACAATTCGTATTGTCTTCAATGGTTCTAAAGAATCTATATCCCTGTGACTTGATCTTCAGAAAGATTTGCCCAGTCCTGCTTCCTCTGTCTGTGGCCTACCTGTGTGTGTCCCTAATGGGAGATACACATCCTTTCACTCCCTCAGGTAAAAAACCGAGTTGTTGTGGCCAACTCCCAACCCACTCTCTGCCCTGAAGGCACTTGTCGTAGACTTGACATTTAAAGACATAAGTAAATGTAGTAAGCTCTTGATTTGCTGGACATTCTGTGAACCTTGTATTGTTTGCTTCTTTCAGACTCCTTATGAAGAAAATAATATCATGTCTGAGATGAAAAATACAAATTTTAATACAGGTAAGCTGCCAAAAATGAGATCGCTACAAAGTGGCTGATTTGGGATGCAGAGGGATCTGACTTTATATACCGTCCTCTTAACTTCAACACGCATGGCAGCCCACAATGGTAATATGCAGAAGCGAGCATATTTGTCAGCATACTTCTAGGAATAGCTTTTCGTCATAGACTCTATGATATTTCAAATATTTTACAACAACTCTATAGAATTATATTGGACAGTAGAAAAATATAGAAACACCAGTGATGAAACAGCTATAAGCTCTAAAATGGATAAGGAGACATTATAGGAGAGCAACCAACATTGTGTTGACAACTTGAGTTCATGTCAAAAATGGAATTTTAATGTCTGAAAAAAATCAATAAAACTAATGTGATAATGCAATATTACTTCAATTAAAATTTTTAAACAGAAATCAAAAAGTAATTATCGATCAAGGTTTTCTTTTACACAAAATTCCCATGTGGCTTTGCTCATCTTGGGGAGGGAACCTGGTTTTGAAAAGAAGACCTGGAAAGCCTGAGCTATGGGTGATTTGCTTCCAGAGAGGTGAGGTCGACTGTGAGGATCTGCAGCCCTCCTTCTCACTGGGAAGTGTCTGGGCTTCAAAGGGTCCACAAGCCCAGGGACCTCTTACAGACATCGTTCCTTTATTTGTGACTGCTCTTGCTCTCTTCATAATTTCAAAGAAAGCATATTTATAGAAACTTCTAGGTCATGCTGCTTTGGAGTTGCCTTGGAGAAAATGCCAGACAACTGAAAAGACCAGATGAAAATCCTTATAGAAATGGAAAACAAATATGTGTACTTCAGAATAAATGAACAAAGATGACTAAATGTTCATGAGACATAGTTCTGAATATAGTTCTGAATATCAACATAATGAGTGTCGACTTTTAAAACGTTTATAATCGGAAAAGCAAGTTAATTAGAAGTTTGTGATTTGCATGAAAATACTTTCTTTTATTCGATTTAAGCTTTTAAGCAGAGAGTTCCAAATTGCTAATAGTTCATCATCTAGATTGACAGAGTACTAGAAAATTCAATCCATATAGCTTCAGATTCGTTTAAAAAGTCATGGGAACTACATGAAGATAAAAGCAAATTAAATGTCTTTATTTTCAAATGACCAGTGAGTACAGCAGGGGCTGCTCACATGATGCTCATGCTTTGATTATTACATATCGGTAGTTACAGATTTTACAGAAAGAAATGAACCTTTCTTTCTGTTGGTCTAACTATCCATTTGTATTATTTTACTTTTTTGATGTGAGGTGCTACTTTCATACTATCGACAGAACACAGACTTCCCTAGAGAAGTGTGAAAACCAATTTGGACACAATAAATTCAATTAGCTTAAAAAACACTCGCAAAAAGATCAAGAGCCCACATCAATCTTGTTTCTGTGGAGAGAAACGACGCCCTTGGGTTTTGCAGGATTGCTTGACTTCAAGATGGGTTTAAAAACAGGATGCCCAAAAAAGTTCTCAAGTAAAAAAAAAGTGAAAGCGAAAGTCTCAATACCTATGATTTTTTTAAATCTATGGCTACAGTACCTTCAAGAGATGGTGACTGTTACAGTAAACTATAGACAGAATGCTTAAATATAGCACATTTACATAAGAACCATGTTACTATAAATGTTGGCAGGTAAAGGGGAAAATGCCTAGAACTTCAATCGACAAGGACTGATTGACCTTCTATTTTTATTTTCACATTGAAAGTTCTCTAAGACTGTGCAGAAGATTCCAAAAACATGGTTAGTGGGCTGATCTCATACAAAGAAAAGGAGGCCTAAAATATTTATAGCTTCGATTTCAATCTGGTAGATCGGAATGACATTTTTGTTCACACACACACACACACACACACACACACACACACACACACGAGCTCTAAGAAAATTGATTTTATCACAGAATTGGATTGAGGCGCTCTTTGAAACACTGATAATTTATTCAGAGACGAAAATTATGTTTCTGATTTGCCTAAACATTTTGGTACTGATTTAAACTCTCTCCTTAACAGAAAAATATGACATACAAACACTTGAAGGACTTACCAACCGTTTTGTCAACTAAATTCCGGCCCCGCTCAGCCTACCTGAAAACAACTCTTAAGTCTTGGAGGATATGCAGGGGCGGGGCAGGGAAAGTTCTTGGCTCAGCAGTGCAATGAACAGAGACCCAAGCATAACCCTAAGACTCCGTGCAAATACGCAACCAGAAGATTCCAGCTACTCGACAGGTTTTATAGAACTATTTCCATAGATTTTCTAACTCCCACCTTAAAGCTGATGTGAATCCACACTTATTCTTCCCTCTTACCTAAAAGAAAGTAGTCTCTCTCCTCAGAATCACTCTTTCTGAATCTTATGACTTTCAACCCCTCTGACTCGTCCCTCTTTTTCCTGAGACTTCAACATTCCTTCTTCACGGCTACTAATCTGCCTACAAGTGAGTCTCTCTCTAAGCTGTCTACCATCATTCCTCTCCATTATTACCCTCATCTTTGAACTAGCTGTAGCCAATGTTTCAGGAATATTCCAAAGACATTTCATATTGGGCAAAACTATATTCATTTTTATCTACATCCTCATTCTATCATGGAATTACTACTTACATAGCTCCCAGCCCAATCAAGCTGAATTCCGAATCCACTTTCTTCCTCACCATTCCATGCACCAGGTTCTGCCAAATTCTGGCTCCAAAAGGCGTCTGGAAACCCCCCTCCTTTACATTGAGTATCTCATGGGGCTTCACAGCGTCACACATAAATGATCTGACAGCCTCTTACTCCAAACTCATCTCTTCATTCCACAGAAATATCCTCTACAGTGCCACTAGTTATTTTTCTAAAAGCAGTATGACTCCATGAGCGGCATCTAAGTAAATTATAACGTTTTAGAGTCCAGAAAGGACTGCTGAGATCATCTATTCCAGCACAGAACAACAGGATACTATTTCCTAGGGCACCAATCCCTACTAAGTCACAGATCTGGTACGAAAACCCCAAGATACTGGTTCTCCATGACATACCTGTCAAATCTTATTTCCAAGTTTGAATCTTAGTTTTCTAAGTTTGTCACTTTCAATACCATGCCAACATTAAATGCTCTCTCCAAACATGGATCTACATTAGAAGGAATCTGTGAAGCAAAATATGCTCCAGATCTTAGAAAGGTTTAGACAAAAGTGTTTCACTGGGCGATTCTCATGGAGAACAATATTTCTCTGTTGACGTCAGTGGAAAAAATGCTGGAACTATCTGCCAACTCGCAAACTCTGTTTGCCGTAAAATGAGTGCTCCAAAGTGGTTGGAAAGCACTGTAAATGAAGACATGAGTTTGAGAGGCAGCAGAGAGACACTGTCATTCACCGAGGCTGGACTTGAGACCCCAGAAGACTCTTCTAAGCTCACTTCTGCCAGGGGGTGTCTGTGTGTGCCACACAGGTGGGAGAGGTTGAAGGCAAAACAAAACAAAACAAAAAACAAATGGCACATCTGTGCACAGACATTTTCAAGCTTTAACAGCCAATCAGACTTTCGACAGTAATATTTATAATTCCACCAAACTCAGGTAATAAATGGCACAATCTTTCCTCTCTGGTGAAAGTAGGATGTTAAACTACAAAAAGTGAGGGTAGGTTTTATGCATTTGCTGTCTTAAGCAACTTAAGAGGAAGGGCAGTTGTTTATTTGAAGATTATCATCCTCTCCTTGGATAGAAAGAAAACAGACAGACTAATGCTAGGGGCTTGTATGCTAATTACCGTGTTTCCATGCAACCAAATGTAAAACAGCAATTAGAGAAACGCCTCCTCTGCCTGGCATTATTGGGAACAGGGGTATTTTCTTATGTAATTTTTTCCAAATGAAAAAAAAAATCTTCTTTTAAGTTCCCAAACTCTTAACTACTGTGATGGCTGCCTTAAAAAGTACTTTACCGAATTCTTCATTTGAATATGCAAAACATAATGTTGAATGACCTGAGATCATAAGGATGAGTGCAGTCTCCACTCAGGTTCTGCAGTTTTGCTGTTTAAAGGACGACAGAAGCGAACAGAACAAGTTGACTTCATGCTAAGTCCTCTCAAACTCAGATTTTTTTCTGGTTCTTATTTCTTGGTTTTCTCCCTCATTTCAAATGTGCTTCTCTCCTGCTCCCCTAGCCGGGCAGTCAGCTTCTCCTTCTGCTGCTGTGACCACGGAGCCAGCTCCCCAGTTCTCTCTGGTCCGTGTTTAACTTCAGATGCTCAGTTTCTCACTGCCAGAGGGCTGGCTCTTCCATCGTAAAACCTGCTCAAATCCACAGAGGTGAAAATGTCCTGATAACTAGTTGAGATTATCTATGGAGCGAATGCATCATGTGAACATACTTTTGATCAAAATTTTAGTTACATGAACACTTTGCTTACTGACTTCTCAATAAGTGGGGATTTCAAAACTAAGGTGTATTGATTGCTCTTTTCCTTTCTGAAATAAAGAGAAAGTTTGTATGTCTCTAACAATCATTATCTCGCTAAAGAAGAGAGCTAGACATCAATTACGAAGCTCTTTTAAGATGTTAACTTCTGAAGTTTCAAGAAAATACAGTAAAGTATACAAATCTATGGTGATAACTCCCCAAAGTTTAACCCTATTAACAGTGGCACGTTTATTTCCAATCTCTCCTATCTCCCTTTCTCCTGTCTTCTTTTTTTAAAAAAAGAAACACTCAAATTGTTTTAATAAGAATTAGTATAGAGAATCAAAACAAAGGAGAAAAGTATAAAAGCAACATAAAAAATTCTTCCAAAGCATAAACTACAAATTGTGTGTGTGTGTGTGAGGTGTGTGGTGTGTGATGTGTGTGGTGTCTGTGTGGTGTTTGTGAGGTGTGTGTGTTGTGTGTATATGTGGGGTGTGTGTGTGTGGTGTCTGTGGTGTGTGTGTGATACAAGCCCAGAACAATACACACGACACAAGGAGCCATTTTAAAAATAACACTCATCTGGTTACCAACCTTAATCTACAAAAGGTCATTTAATTTGAAATTAATAGAAAAAATAAAGTGAATCTTTAAAATGTTAGCAGGTATATTTAACAGGTCACTCTGAATTTCTTAAAATAGAGAACTTTGAAAAAAAATTGAGATGGAAATAATTTGTAACCACATTTTAATACAGATGTTATCAATAGCATCCCTACTTTCAATGAAAGACGGGAGCATCAGAATCCTTATACGCTCTTCTAATTTCCCTCACTCACTTCTCTATTCTTATTCATTATAATTTTTAAATTGTCTAGACTTACACATTGATATCTTCCTGCTTGTCAATAATTCCCAGAATTGTTCTAAGAGTTTTATGTCATCTGAGACAGAATTAACTGTTCAAAGTCAGACCTTTCGGCAACCCCTTTTCATTCAAAATTTGATTTTGATTGAACTATTGTAGTTTGAATTTTTTTTTTTTTTTTTAAAGAAAGGGTGCAGGAAGGAATGAAGGTGATTAGGCAGGTAGGAAAAGACAGGAGGAAGCAGCATCTTTTATTTATTTTTTATTTAGTCGTCACACTTTTTTTTCCACCTGGACCTGGCACTCAAACTCAGGGGGGTATGTGGTCTGTGCTCCTGCGGAGGTGACTGATCTATCTGCTGCTCCACCGTGGTGTACCTGGAGTTTAATTCTTTGAGTGCTTCCGCCAGCCCTGCACCTCCAGGCTCCAGGTAAGTCCAGTGCATATGTATTTTGGGCATGTTTCATGTTGGGATTTTATCACTGCTTTTCCCTTTGATGGCATGTTGGTGTCTGGAAGCATAAGGAAGTCTTCTTCATCTTAAAAAAGTATCAGCTTAACCAGGACACGGCTTAGATGCATTTCCTGACTCAAAATTTCCTGGAACATATTGCGTGCTTTTAATATACACTTCAATTCTTTCTTCACATTATAGAGAAATGCTTCAGAGTGACACAGTCTGTTCCATATTTCAGATTTTCTATTCAGGGACATTGATTAATCTTAGGGCTGAATTAGCTTCTGCTCTGTTCTACTGCTATTAGGTTCTCTACAGCTACTTTATCCTCATCTCTTTTAACCATCACACTATAATTATCATGTGTTTTTCACTGTCCCTAGGCAGTGGTGTTTATCAACTAGCATCTATTTTGTCAGTCACTTAGTTGATAATGTTTGTTTGGTTTCAATTTTTGCTTCTAGGTGGTGGGTTCTGATTTTTTTTGGGTTATACATGTCACAACTTTTCTCTGCATTCTTGGGTGTACACCACGCTTATTTTCCTCTGTAGTTCTGCAGGTTTGTAGGATGGTTTAAGAGCTCTGCCACATCACTGAAAACAAAATTCTCCACATTATTTGGGTACCTCAGTCAAGGCCTTGTGTTTGCTCTGAAAGAGGATGTCTAGCTTGAGTCTCCCCCACCTTTTTCTCTTTCCCTGAGCTACTGATTGGAGGCTGTGGTGTCTCACATTCCAAACAGCTTTCCATAGCTTGAGAGAATGAAAGGTCTGAGATGGTGGCAGAGTTCAACTGTGTGGTATATACTCTTTTTGGAGTATGTGGGCTCCATTCTTCAGGTAGAGGATTAGTTCCAGAATCCAACTTATCTCACTGAGTAAATATTCTGTTCCCATGGAAAGATATGCATGCTCTTTGGATCATTTCCCCAACATTTGAATTGCCCATTCAATTGTGACTTGTCCATATTTCCCCTTTCATTCATTCTCCTAGGTCTCTGCTCCTACAACTTACTGATGAGAAGAGTAGGAAGGTAAGGACCTACTAAACTTGCTTCTCTATGGATGTGAGATCTCTGAGGTTTTTTCAGGACTTAGTCAACTAAGTGCTATACTTCTAGAAGGACAGGGCTTAAGGACCAAAGCACCTGCTGGCTCTCTGTTCTCGTTCAGAGTTGTCCAGCTTTTGTATTGGAGATAGGCTTTCAAATGCAATGCTTGAGGTTATGTCTCGTTCCTTATTTAATTCATGCAAGCCAAAAAGTCTTACAAGGTGTGCTTACTAGGTGGTATTCTGAGGACAGGACAGTTAGGTTTTCAGATGCGATTTCAATTTCCCTTAAGTTAGAAATTGTATTCAAGTTTTTAAAGAAAGAGTTCTTCCTAAAGATGAAGAAAATTCAGAGACACAAAGATGTAGCAAAGTTATTTATCTAAGCACTTACTTGCAAGACAAAGCCTAAGGTTTTAGCTGAGAAATTTAGGAGAAGAGTTAACAGCTATTTTCATGCCAGTTCACTCCTCAAATGCAGTGAAGAGTAATCCGAACAGGTAGGTCTGTCCCAATCTTTCACAGAAAACAGCATTGTGAAAGAGTTTTCTATAGCACTGACTGTTTAACTACCATTACAATCAACATCTTCAGTACAAATGCATTGAATTGAAAATTAAAAAAAAATTTTTAAATGAAAGAATAGAAACAAAAAAAAAATCCCCATCTTCCATCAGCAGGGGTTGCTCCTTAACTTTAATTACGGAAGAAATGGGGGAAAGCAAACCGTACAAGTGAGGATACAAGTCTGGGTTATGTGTACCACTCACTCACATCCTCTTCCCTTCGAAATCTGATCAAAGAAAATGACAGTTGAAACACTATTTATTCCACTGAACATTTCTGGAGATGAGAGCACAGAAGAGAAACACCTCTGTGGGCAGGAGTGTGATGTGAGGGTCTGCGACTTCCTGCACTGTCGTGCCATCTCCAGGTCTCCTGGCCCTTTTCTTTGGGATCGCCGAGCCCCAATGCATGTGTCCCTTCATCAGATTCTTCCTGAGCGTGTTGGAAATAGCCTGACATTTTCAAATGGAACTTGACTTAAAACCACTAAGTTGTTTCATTAAAATATCTACATAAAATGTCATCACTGTTTAAAGAGTCAATGCCCCAAACTACAGGTTTCTCATCCCAAGGTTTCCAGCCATTTGTGCGAAGAACTTTTCTTCATCCAACCATTTCTTATCCTACAAGCATCTAAGGCCACATCTGATCAGCCTAACTGCTTAAATACCTCTGTTTTCCTCTCTCCTGGATCCCAGAATCCTCAGGGGAGATACTATCTTATTTTCCAAAACAAGGGAACAACCTCCTATTCATTTTGTTCTATTTTAAAGCCAGCCATCGTGGCTTTTGTAATTAACCTAGCTTGTTTTTTTCATTCTAATTCTTTGGTACACTCAGCCAACTCAAAAGGTGGTACAGGATTATGGTTTTGACGCTCAACGGAGAGCCTACGGGCCTCGGGTCTGGTTCAGTAACTTTTAGGATACTCAGTAAAGCCAAAGTTGGCGAGTGTTTACTCAGGACCCAGTCAACACAGACAAGTGGAAAGGAGTCGCAATGGGCTTTCACAGGACACTCACTGAGTGGCAGTCAGCCGGCAGCCACACCACAGAAGGGCTGGACACGCTTAGTGCTGGTCTATAAGACACATTTTCTTAAACCTGGATATAGCTACTTCTAGCTAGATAAGAAATTTAAAAAATAATGAAGGTATAAAAACAGTCTGTGGTTGTTTTCACAGTCATCGTACATTGCAGTCATGGTTACTCTTGGTCGCGGTTCACTTAACAGCTCACACTCAGAAGGAATCTAGGCTCCAATTCATGTGTTCATACGACTTTAGAGTTGGGCAACTTCCTTGACATGCTAAGGCTCATTATTCACAAAATGATACTAAGAATGACACTGTCGGGTTGTTATGAGGATTAGATGAAATAATGTATTCAAGACACTCAGTGCAGTGGCTAGAATGTATTTAAACACTTAATTCAAGTTGGCTGTAATAAATTTTTAGAGTTAGACACTCCAATCTCCTGAAGAACATTGGGTTTTTAAAAATCTTGTTTACTTTTTTAAGAATACATGTCATCAAAAATTAAGTATACAAGTAGAGGCCAAATGGTTTCTTCACAAAGAGGAAAGAAAAGTTTATTAACAAAAGGAGCCAGAGTCAATCACTATGATTCCATTTTACCTTTCTGTGTCCGAATAACTTTCTAGGAATAAAGCAATAAAGGCCAAGCACAAATTTACTTAGAAGGTATCTGATTTGAAAAAAAAAATCTAAATTTCTAAATAAAAACAAAGCTGACAGAAAGAGTTCAGATTTTGTAGGATTCCATTCCTCCTTCTAGTTACTAGACACAATGTATGTTAGGAATGAAAGAGGGATGCTCTCAAAAATGTGACGATGCCTATAGTCTTGGATGAAGATTATCAAATGTCATTGTGTCAACTTCAACTCTACATGAAGAGTGAAACTCATGCGGGGTATATTCAGTAAGTGTAGATTTATGTGGGAAGAAAGACAGGGGAACCAGTGACAAATTCCGCTAATCCTCTGAGAAAGTGGAAAGTCATCCAGGAGACTAAGCTCATCTCTCAGGCTTCTCCACGGACCTGTCAATCCTGCTTCCTCAACACAGACTAGTTCTGCACATCCGCGTTTGCAAACACCCATAACTCTCTCTTGCCAAGGCTGCCTCCTTTGACACTGGCACCTGCAAGAACTTAACAGCGTTTCTGGGTTCCAAATCCAGGTGGACCTAATTCAGTTTGGTGTCCACACACAATCCAATAAGCTGCGTCCAGAAAGGCTGAATCATGTGATATATGGGGTGGCCCATTGAGGCATGAGAAGGATTTGTTCTCCCAAAACAGGCTGAGGGTAAGAAGGAAATTCGTATGTAAACCATAAAATAAATAAAGCATTTAAATCTAGAACACATGCGGCCATTTCATATAGCTACCTATTTGACCTACACTGATCAAGGTATCATTTACATACAGGAAAATTCACCCTTTTGAAACTAGTGTATAATCCTATCGGTTTTGACAAGCACTTAAGTCACCTAACCATCATAAGTGATGGAGAAAGCTTTATCTAAATATTCTCAAGGTCATATATTTTAAGTATCCCTCCTGTCAATTTAAAGAGATAAGCTAATAAGCTACTATTACTGAGTTGTTTTCATTCAACATATTTGTCTTTAAGGGATAATCTAAAAATGCCTGGGAGCATGCTCTGGAAGAGTAGCGGTTAGGTCTACCACCTCCACCCAAGTGCAACCCATGTGTTCCCCAAAGACCTGAGCTCACAAGGAGTGGGTGGGTGTGGGGATCAACCAAGATGAACAACTAAATAAGTAAAGATGCTTCTTCCTCCTCTCTCTTCCTGCCTGCACCTTTCCTTTAAAGAAAAACTAAATAAATAAAAAAACTATGCTGGGATTTGAGTGACCGAATCATTACTGAAAACCAGAAGAGGCTATTTCTATTTATAGCTGACTTCAGGCTGCTATTTGAACAAATACTGAAGGGATGACATAAAGGTAGGACTTTGTGAAACACATCAATATGGGTGGCCCCGTGTCTAGGGACTGACAGAGTGCCTGTCTCGTGAAGAGTTGCACAGTCATACAGCAGGCTCTTGTTTGAAGCTCGAGACAATGTCCGATCTGCATTTAGACCACAGCACGCTGATAAATACACACTGGCCCTGGAACCCTGCCAATGGAGGGGCAGAGTTGCTGGGGAGATAAACCAAGGTCACAGCTTTATTTAACACCATCACGCATCAAACAGGAAGACAGGTGCTCCCTGCTGGGGGAGAGACCGTCTGTCCTCCAGTGAATGTTCAGCCCTCAGCAGTCAGATCCTGCCTTTAAAAGGTGGGGCTCACTGAGTGAGCGCCTAAAACAGGTCTCATCTTTCATCAAGGCCTTCTAATTTTAAATTGCTGCCCTGCCGGAATTTTTATCTTGAGTGTCTCCACTCAGTTTGTTGAGATAGACCATTGGTTTTAGACAAGAATTTCCCAAGGGTGTGAATTCCAATTGGTTCAACACATAACTTGCCTGGGGCCACAGAGCAATGCAATTTGATAAGGAATTTGAATGAAAGCCTCATTAATCTGTTTTTAATCTATGTCATGTGGGTATGCTTGACTTAACTAGCAACATGCTAATCTCTACTGAATCCACTATGAGATAACAGAATCCACTCCGGGAGAAATTAAAAACAAAAACAATGACTTCCTAGGAGACAGATTTGAAGTCCAATTTAAATGCTACTTGCAAACAGACCAGGGAGCAGCTAGCTGGGCTCAACTGGTAAAAATGGGTGATGCCATCAGCTGCAACTCAACTCCTCCACCAGTTGAGGTAGCAGGATTCCTCAGTTTAACTTTCTCAGAACCAACATGTCTCTACTCACAGCCAGCAGGAAAATCAAATCACTGTTAAAGGACTTATGGCTTCAGGTGGGACCAAGTAGGAGAAAATGAAATGTCCAGTCTCACTTGGCACAGCTGAACTTACGTATGACAAGGGGAACCAGCACAATAGATTTACAAAAAGGGAGCTCATCTATGTCACTTCCCGTGCAAATTATTTTCTGTGTGTTATATAATGAGATTCCCATGAGTAAACTTACCTCCCTGAATACACATTTATTTCCATGTGGATGAACCTCCCTGCGGTGCTCAGTGCACAGAACACACTCAAATGCCAACATACTGAATCGGGCTCTGGGGGGAGCACCGACGGACGGCACAGCCCCACGTGTTCTCCAGACCTGCGCTACCTCCTCCACTATCCTCCCTTCAAGCTGAATCACTAGGTGGAACAGGGAACAATCTGATTTGACTCTCTGCATTTGCATTATCAGTGCCCACACAAGGTAGGACTGTGCTTACCTGCCTTGTGGAATCCCAGGAAGCTCCCTCCACTGTCAGTAGAAAGGAGATCCTTTCTACAGAACATGAAACAGAATAACCAGCTGCCGCCACTACCAGCTCAGTGGATGGTGTCTTCTGGAATCACATACTCTGTGATAGGAGGACTGTGCGGCTGCACGAAACTTACGGGGAATAAAATAAATAAAATAATATGGGAAACTGGAGAAGATAGTCACACAGCATACATCTGATAAGAGCTTAATCTCCAAAACATATAAAGAGCTCACACACCTCAACAGTAAAAAGGCAAACAAACAACCCACTCAAAAAATGGGGCACAGAACTGAACAGACATCTAAAGAAGACATACAGATGACCTACAGACACACAAAAAAATGTTTAAATCACTCATCATCAGAGAACGGCATACAAAAGTACAGTGAGATATCACCTCATACCAGGGAGAATGGCCTATATCAAAAAGACTGGAAATCACAGGACTCTCCCATACTGTTGGCGGGAATGTAAATTTGTGCAAACTCTTTGGAAAACAGTATGGAGATGCCGCAAACAAACAAAGATAGATCCACCGTTTGATCCAGCAATCCCACTCTTGGGCACATACCCAGAGGATACGAAATCTCTCATCAGAGAAAACATCTGCACCCCTAGTTCATAGCCGCACAGTTCACCACAGTCAGGACATGAAACCACCTAAATGCCCAACAACAGGTAACTGGATAAAGGAGCAGCGGTCTGGATACTCCACAGAATTCTCTGCAGCTACTGAAAAAATGAAATTGTGTCCTTCGCAACAATCCGAATGGAACCGGGGGGTGGGAATCATGCTAAGTGAACTAAGTCAGAAAGAAAAAGAAATACATGATGGTTTCACTCACACATGGAATATAATGGAATGAAACAAGCAGAACGAACCCCAGCAAAAACTCTCGGGGCACAAGATGGTGGCTGCTAGGGAGGCGGGAGCGGGGAGGGAAGGAAAGCGGGGAGAGGTGGTAGGTGAAGGGCACTGGACTCCGGGGGAGGGTGAGGTATGAAATACAGATTGAGCGGCAATGTCAGTATTCAGAAATGAATGGAGCATTGTGAGCAAAAAAGATAATATCAATAATAAAAAATAGGGGAAAAAAATTAAATAATAAAAAATAAAAATAATTTAAAAGCTTGGCAGTCTGGGAGTTCTTGGGGTGACTGCCCAAAGCAGAACTAAAGAAAAGCCTAAAGCAGTGACCGCAAGTGGATTCAAAGCGCCAAGGCTGCGTGAGCTGTCGGACGCCGGGCAGAGGCTCCGGGGCCTCCTTCCAGCGTCCAGGCCCCGACCAAGGGGACAGAAGACACGGCGGCCGTGCTCCCTAACGGACAGGGCTCCTCCTGACCCCAGAAGAGGCCCTCGGTCGAAACAGGTCACCTAATTCAACACGCTTCTCTGCGGTGCGAGCGGCTCTCCGACGGGAACTGCTGGCCCATCTGCACCTGAAAGAGGCGGCTGGTAAAGACCAAGTGGAGGTAACGCTTTTCATCCTCCGGCTGGAAAAGAGGCAAACAAAAGCCTCTTCTCCAACGCCCAGAGCACCTTCGACGACTGTCTCGGTGCATCGTCTGCTCTTGCACTGCGAACCGCACCAGCACCTTACACGCCTGAGCGGTCTGACAGCAGCACAGCGCGTCAGTCACCTCTACTCCCTCAGCACCGGGCACGCGCCACCACCCGCAGGGGCTCAGCCCTGACAGGCACCGGAGGCAGACGACGCGAAGCAGCAGACACTCTGGCGAGCTTTCAACGCCCCGTCAGCCCACCACGTGCTTCCTCCGCGGGGCGCTGCTCTGCAGGTCCCACGCGGCTGGGGAACCGGAATCCCGGGGCTGCCCTGCAGGCGCAGGCGCAGGCGCCGCTGTCGCTGTTTAACCACCCAGAGCACTGAGGCCCTGAGAGCTTAAGAAAACTGTTCACAAAGTCAGACAGGGGTTCATCAAAGCAGATGAGTTTCAGGGCTCCAGAGACCTGGACTTTCGCAGAAGCAGAGCTGGGTTGCGGGCAAAAGCATTATTTCTGGAGAAAGGATACTTCTGTAGACAACGCCGTTGAGGTCTTAATCCTCTTTCTCCATTTACTTATTTTCTTCTTTCCTTTTCCTCTCTACTCTCATCTCTTCTTCCCCTGGCTCTTCTTTCTGTTTGAACTACTGGGTTTTGGTCGCGGGCCTCAGAAACTGGCAGTTGATGTGAGAGAGAGGATGGCAGGATGTGGGATGGTTCTTAGAATGGCAGCTGGCTGAGAAGCCGGCAACTTGCTTCCACGAAGCATCTCCACAAGGAGTCGTTCCTACCATTTCCAGTCTTTTAGTTACTTGTCTCGGGTTTCAAATTCAGGAGCGAAGAGGGGGCAGCTGACAGGCCCAGAGCAGGTCGAGTGCCCACCCTTAGATAAGGGAGGACAGACCCACTAGAAATAAGTCATGAGACAAGGGAGTGGGTCCCAGGGTTCAACTGCGGTGGTTCCCAAAAGAAGAGAGAACAGATGCCTACCTTTTATGCTTAAAGCAAACAAAGGTCTCTAGGCTTTTATCCATTTTGATCAAGGGACTGGTAAAGGCACAGGTCTCTGGTGAAGCGGGGGTCAGAGGCTAGGTCATGCCTTCCTGCTGTTCATCTGGGTCTCAAGCAGGCTGGCAGTCCTTTCTCATCATCTCACTTTGGACCAAACACACCCCAAGGACTTCACGGCTTATATTTAGTCACTTAGTTAAACATCATGTTTTCAATTCCTGAATGAATAGTCTCCACAACATTTTTTTCAAAGAGAGGAAATGAAACAGGTTAGCAATGTGGTCTCTTTGTTCATTACATTTTCTATAGACAAAATGATATCATGTATTTAGTGTCTGATTTTTCAGACTTAGAAATCAAATGATAAATCAAACAACAAAATGCTCTATCTTGGTATAATCAAACATGAAAAATTTCAGTGTTGGAACTGAATCTGCAAAGTGATTTTTTTCTTTTTGTTTCACTGAATGTCATTCCCCAGGCTGGTATGTGTATGTGTACATAAAACATATGTGCACTCATATACATTCATGTAAGTATAGATATATGCACATGTGTATACACACAACATACACAGGACAAGTCACAGGTATTAACTGATTTCAGAAAACGTTATGCTACTTTATGCACCTTTATTCTTTTTGATGTTGAACCAGAAAGCCCTCTGATGAGAAAGGCCTCACTAAGCATATTTCCAGTCACCTGAGTTTATCTGATAAGGACCAAATTAAATATGCAAGATTTAAAATGCTGAGTAGGAATCTTGAGGCTTAAAAAATAAAAGCAATTAAAAAAACATTTCATTCCTGTTTTGCAAAGACAACTTAAAAACTGTCTCCAGTATCACACCGGAAGTAACTGTTTGAGAAGAGATGGTAACCGGCATGCACTAACCTTCCTCCTAGTCTCCCAGACTCAGACTTCTGGCCACACTGCTTTCTTTTCTGTCAAACACTTTGCCCCACTGGTTTCATTCCTCTCTCTCTCTTCTTTCTTGGTCTCTTTGGGGCCTCTTTGCTTTTTTCCTCCCTGGCATTATTCCTCTTGGGTAACTGTGCCCCTGGGTCATCCATCCTCCTTCTCCAGCTCCACACCGTAACCTGGGGTCCCCCAGTCAGAGTGGTTGGTTCAAGGATGGGCACTCAGACTCAATTTTAGCACAACTGTTGGAATGATGGAGGGGAAAAGGCTTTATTTGAAATGAGACCTAATACTCTAAACTGTGTAAGCCTAGACTTGCCGGGGCCACCATATTGGGAGAAGGTACTTGGCAGTAAGTCAGAAGAAAGTACTTGACACCAACAGAACACGGGCCACTTCTGAGCCACAGTTAAAACCAGATGTACCCATGACCTTTTTGTTTATTTGAGGAAATAAAGTAATTCTTTGGCTGGAGCTATTTTGGTGTTCTGTCCTTTTCACTATAAGGAGCCCTGAGGAATACATCAACTTTTGCATGTTATTGCTACCGCGTTCCAACAAAACTCTTTCCAAATCCATCTACCAGGCGATTCCAGCTCCAGAGGCTTTGTGCCCATTTCTCTCAACACAATAGCTTGAGGATGTGCAGCTCAGTTCAATTCCTTTTATACAAACACCAGCTGATTTTACAAATTTGGAATTTCAAATAGCTCAATTTACACAAATCTCAGGTTTATTTGTACATTCAACAAAGGAGTCATCTCTAATAGGCTGAAGATCTATAACTCCAGAAGCTTAAATAAAGTTTCTTTCTGTGAACATTTGCTAGTTATGGTTAAAAAAAAAAAGTGTGTGTGGGTGGGTGGGGGAATGAAATGGTGTTCAGTCAGCACCATGTTCTGGGCAAGCAGTTCAGGGTAGGCCCACCGGCAAGGGAGGGGGACAAAAGGTAGCCAGAGTTTGAATGAAAAAATAGCCATCTCAGAGAGCACACATTAACACTTGGACTGGAGAAGAGAAAATAAAAATAAATCATTCAAAACCAAAATAAAGTACATGACACTTTACCATTTAAGTTTTGTAAAATATAGAGCAGCACACATCCTAGCAATCCCCAGAACTGTCTTCAGGGTCAGGAAGATCGAAGTCTGAAGTGCTAACAAGCCCCTGACTCTGTGAGCTTGGCCAAGTAATTGGCCTCTACTGCCTCAATTTCCTTATCTGTAAGGATGAATCACACCATACTTGATGTATCATAGAGTCGCGATGCAGGATAAGTGAGACAATATCTAATAATATGCCTGTGATAATTTGGGAAGGGTGTTTCATAGTACTTAATAAATATGAACTCTTATTAAGATCAGACATTTCTTTGCAAAAACAAATGATTTTCTAATAATATACTCTATTGCTAAGGGCAGTTCAACAACATTCATCTAAGCAAGCTTTGCTTGTGTATACATCTTTTTTATTCTTGGATTTATTCACACACTCAGTAACTTTGTTCGCATGTATTATACTTCTACCATATTCTGCCATGTATCATCTGCTTTTTTGCCCAAATCTGTGAGGGAATAGTAAGGATGTGCATTATCATAGGTCATATTAATTCTGTGTCATTGGGCTGTGGAGGCAACAGGGAGAAAAGCTCCTTGTACCATGTCCCTTGCTCCTTGGTCCAGTGTTTTGAAATTATTTGTTACATAAAATGTATTGATCCACAGTATGTTAAAAAATAAATGCCAAAATTCCTTTATAATACAAAACAAGTACCTAAATATAAACAAATAGAAATTGAATTAAAAAATCAAAACAAAAGTTTTTCCTGAAAGTTTGGGCTAAAAACATGGGTGTCCATTATACACAGCAAAATGTGGTATTCAGTATAGAACCAGTCAACATCCTAGTCCCTAAAACTCTACTTTATATACTCAAAGGCAGAGTGTGATGTTTATTTATAACCCCTTTCTGGTTGCTTTTGGTAGTGACTATCTGATGACCAAAGAGAATTTCCACCTTGAGGTGGCCCACAGAAAGGAGTTAACCCAAAACACAAAGTTACAGACACAAAGTTTTCGGTTTGAGCATATCTAGACTATCAGCAAGTGTCACTTACAAAGTGTGCTGAACTCCAGGCAGAAATGTTAATACTGTGAGAACTAAGGCTATGTCTTCCATTCAGTCCCCGAGTGCTTTGGGCTTTATGACTTAGCAAGCCAGGCCCTTAGAAAAGGTCCACACCATGACTTCTTCTGGGACAAGAAACCAAACGCTGCCGGTGTTGTTCATCTAGATCAGGGGCTTCTTTGTCCAAGTAAGAACAGGCCGAAAGGATTTTTTTACTGCCCATGAAAGGGCCCCAATTGGGTCAACATTTCTGGAAAGGGTTGAATAGTTTTCAAATTCCAAAATGAGAGATTAAAAACAGCAAACAAATGAGGCTTTCTTTCCAAAGACTCCAGTGAAGAATGCAACTACTAATGAAATTTCTTGGGCCATGTAGACATGACATGTTTCAGTCTTGGCACCTTGTCATTTAAGAAAGAAAATGACAGGAATGACTTCGATTGCTTAAATAATTATAGTCATTAGCCTCGTGCTCCCAAGGTAACTGAATAGCTTACATAACTTGTTGGCTAAAAGCAAGTAACCAAAATGTCCCTAAGAAAAATGTCAAGGTAGAAGGCATTTGCCAACTAACGAAGCATGATGACGCTCAAGAAAAATCGGTATTTCAGTTTCAGTAGATCATAGTTATCATGTTTGACAACATTACTTCTATTTGGACCATGTAGGCGTAGTTGTTTCACCTTTCTTAAAATGTATGTTTATGATTTCACTTTTTGTTCTAAGTAGGTAATTGGTTGGTAGTGATAAAAGAAGAAAAAAACTAATAGAAAATGTTACACCTTGATAGAAAAAGGTGCGTGGGTACTGAACATATCTCCTCGGTGACAGGGGAGCCTGCGACATTCTGGGTGCTGCTTTAATCATACTTGTGTGAAAACCAGCCATACTTTTCCTCAATGCCCCAGAATCTCTCCCTCTGCATCTTGCTTTTTCCTAAGCAACTGCTGCTTTCTTTAATCCCATTCTTTCTTTTTCAGTTTCCTTGTGTCATCACCTTTGTTTTCCCTGTCTTTTCTCGTACTACATTTTGTCTGTACTTCTACTTTCCACTTTCTATTGCTTCATCCCACAAGAACACAATCCTTAACTAAAACCGTTACTAACCAAAGCAAAATGCATTTTAATCAAAACCTAAAAGATCTATCAACTATGGACTCTCAGAGATGAGAGACAAAAAGGGGGAGGAGTGGGGGAAATGGGATGAAAGGAATTAACTGTAAGCAAAGGGGAAAAAAAGGGGGAGGAATATTAGTAAATCTACTATGCTTTATGTAAATGTAAAAATACCACTATGTATATGTATGTCGAAACAAGTCACTGTCGAAATACAACATCCCTTCAATAATAAAAAAATAAAATTGAAAAAAAATCATGGACCTGAGTTCCAATCTCAGGGCTAAAAACAAATTAATAAACGAATAATCAATTAAACAACAAAGAAGAATGAACCTTAATGTAAACTATGGACTTCGGGTGATTATGATGTGTCAGTGTAGATTAATCAGTTAAAATAAATGCACACTCTGGTGGGCAATGTTGATTAAAAAAAAACAAACCCACACGACAAAACAAAAATGTAGATATTTGGCTAAGTGAAATCTCCAGTTTCACCTCGGGGTGGAAATCCACTTCCTAGACACTGAACACGGTGCTTAGCCAGTGCACAGATGGGGACCTTCCAATGGCTGGCATCGCAACACATGCACCCAGAATAGCATGTAGATGCAAGAAGAGTGAAAATATTCACTTTAAACTCTTTACAAAAGAATTTCAAATTCTTTCAAGAAGTTTCCTCATATGCTCTGATGCAAAAATATTGACTGGATACCTACTGTCTGTAAGCACCATTCTGGGCAGTGGGGATAAAGAGGGAATGAAGAGAAGAAAGTCCTTGCATTCACGGTGCTTACATTGTAGTGAAGGCACAGATAACTAACCAGACACACTAAGTTTAGTTTATGACAGATTAGGTGGTGATGAATACTCAAGGATGGATCTGGGAAGCACGGTGAAGAGACAAGGGAAACTTCCTTGAGATGGTGATGGTGAGTCAAGCCCTGCAGGGACGGACAGGTAAGCCAGGAGGGTTTCCGGAAGAACAGGCAGGCCACGGGAACAGGAAGTGGAAATCCTCCAGTGGGGACATGCTTGCATGTTCCAGGTTAGGAAAAGTCAGGGCTGGGGCTCAGTAACAGGAGAGAAAGGAGAGTGAAGGAATGCTTTAAGCAGATGATTTTGACAGGATCTCTCTTGCGCTGTGTTGCAGGAAAGCAAGGGAAGAACCCAGAAGGCTCCTCCGGATGCGTATACAGTGATCCGGGCCAGAAATGACTGGTTTGTGCCAACATGGTGACAGGGAGTGTGATTCCGAGTATACGGTGAAAGTAACAGGAGTTTCTGGTACAACAGAAACAATGAGAGAAACCCATGAATCAATAATTACCCCAAAGTTTTTGTTGGGGAACAAGTGGAAAGATGGAGTTACCACTGACTGACAGGAGCAAGTCTGATCACAGGAAGACAAGGAGGTCAGTTTTAGACGTTTTAAGTTTGAAGTGTCAACTGGACACCCACGTAGAGATGATATCAACTCTGGAGTTGGTGTAGAGGTCTGAACTGCGGTTATAATTATATTAGGTTGTCTTTAGTTTGTTAATGGTATTGTGAGCCATGATACTGGATGAGATACTTTAAGAAGTGAGTATAAACTGAAAATATAAGATGTGAAAATCCCAAGTCCTTAGTTGACATCTATGATCAGATATCTAGGGATGAGGAAGAAAAAGCAAAGAACCACAGAAAGGTAGAAGGAAGTTACCTACATGACAGATCTGGACCACCACTCTGGTATTGTGAATATATGGATATGGTTAAATGACTATCTCCCACCCCCAAGAAAAACCCTCAAAAAGTAAAACTTCCTCTGCCTTGAAGAAATGAACAAAACGTAACTCACTGTGGGCCCTAGGGACCAGCACTGTACCAGTTACATAATAAACAGTCAGCATATTTGTTAAGTGAATAAGTAAATCAAATCAGGATCTTCAGAGTTGAGTTTGGTTCAGTAAATATTGATTGAGCAGTTTAAAGCTCTAGAAATTGAGCAAGACACTGGGAAAACAAAGATAAATAAGTAGAGACCTGTCTAAGAGAGTAGACACTCAAGTTAACTTGGTAGTAAATTGGTCTAATTTCTTGCCAGGAGCAGCTCCAAGCCAGTAAACATAAGGATATCAGGTAGGTTCTTTAAAGGAAAGACTAGGTCTCTTATTATTTTTTAAGATCTGATTCCCCCTCTCTCCCTTCAAGCAAGATATTTGAGAAATCACACTGCAAGTTAATGGGCAAATCATGATTCAAGAGAGTAAACCTTCTGTATACAAAACAAATATCCATTTCTATACTAAAATAGCAAAGAAGAAAAATAGGCAAGATCATAAATTAGATCTTCAAAATTTTGTTGAAAGTTTTTTTTTTTTTTGAGAATTCAGCTAACATCCTCACTCAATTAGAGTACTGATTTGGAATTCAAAACAAAAATTATTAAAAATATGTACAAAAAATCAAACTTCTGTTTTCCAGATACATTTTGAAATAAAAGAAACATCTTTAATTCTTTATAGCCACAAAAATCTTAACAAATTTATAGCCACATCAACTCATATGAAGTACAAAAACAACAGATATGCACCCCACTCACCAGCCCACCCAACCACACACAAATAGTTTTCTGGGCGCTTATACTGCTAGACTAGACGGAGAGAGTCAGGAGGGGAGAAAGACAGACAGGAAGGCACTAAAAGAGAGAGTGTCTAAATACTGACTCGTGTTGAAATACGTGATCATCAAATATCACTCATAAAATTATTACTAAATCATGAATGGCCAGTTTAAAATATTCAAATCAATGAGCAAACCTGTCAATTTCACAAGATTGATCTAAATAAGTGCAAAATAACAACTCTGCTCAGATATAGATTTGTTTTCATTTCCCTCAGAATGGATTGACATCACACAATACAAGCTTATTTTATGTAAAATATATGTACATATCAAGAAAGAATATATGCAAATTAAATTGATGTAAGCACCATAATTACATCTACTTTCCTTGACTTATTTTTAAAAAGTCAATTAATTCAAATCATTGATTCAACAAATGCTTACTGAAGACGGACTATATTTTAGAGCAATTTATATCCTTGCTTTAGTTAATAAAGCGGTTATTTTTTTCAAATTTTGCTTATTTGTCAAAAGTCAAGTACTTGTAAATGTTTTGCTTATTTTATTCACATAGTCAAAATTCCAAAATGCTGAATCGGTACCTGCTTCTCAGTCTGCTATATGTCTATTAACAAAACATCATTGTTTTAACTGCTCTTGATTACACAGCTATCAATTAGCTAGTCATAGCATTATAAGAGAGAAAATACTCTTTTCTTAATCAGATTTTGGCAGTTATTTTAGAAATGAAATGTTCTATCAGAAAGAAAGCTTCAACGAAAGAATTTCAGGTCCAATTAATCATCACAACACTTACTTCTGCCTCTTAAATAACTCAAATCTTTCCACTCTCCTTCATGCTCACCTGCAGCGCTTAGTTCCCAACGCTGGCATCTCACACTAGGCTGCCAATATGTTCCCTAGAATGGTTCTTCTGAACACACATCTCATTACCTCATTCCCCTGGACTCTCCCTTTTAAGATTCAGGTTTTGGTTTAGGCATAAGAAACAAGAAAGGGGTGGCGGAATTGGCTTCTGCATGCTTCTGCATGCTTCTTCCACTCAGTCTCACGCTGACCCCTGGGCCTGTTTCCCCTCAAATTCAATGGCTCACCCACATACCAAGGAATGGATATCTAGGATGGTCTGGTCTCTCTCTGCTGGGCTGCTGCACGTGCCCAACAGGTTGTGTATGACATTTGACCGTGCACATGCACTGAAGGGTGGAATTCCAGTCTGTGAGTCAATCTGCTTAACCTTTCAATCATCCTAGTCTCCTTCTCCAGATCCTGGGCCTGCACTCATTAGACACTATTCCTTCCTAGGAGCTCCCTGCCACAGGGCACATGGTGACCTGTCCTCTTCCTGGGGAGGCTGTAAGCTCCTTGTGGGCAGGGACTATGTCTTTACTACAGTTTTATCTCCAGGATTTAGCAAAGTGCTTGGCATGTAATTAGCACCCAATCAGTATTCTACTCATTGAATGAATGTATTATAACAGCAAATATATTTATAGAGCAGGTCTAAAGTACCAAGCTTGGGGGAAAAAGAACTTGGAGCCAGAGCAGCACTTGCCAAGTTCGGGTGTCTTCAGTAGAAGCGACAAGTAAGTAGAGATCAAGTGGGCCTTGGGCGTCCTGCCCACAGTCCAGGGCCGGGAGACGGAGTGGATGAGCGCATGGCAGAAAATATCGCCTCCTGAAGCAGATGGCTAAACTTAGGCCAGCATCTTTTCAACTGTAACTTTTCCAGATTCTCTTACAAAGCATAATGTCACTGACCAGCCTCAGACGCTATCTCTAAAATGACAACATGCAAGATAGCAATTCCAATGTTTTCCAAGGAGAACCATCTGACCTGGGAGCATTTACTTAAGAAGGCAACGCTTTAATAAGCATCCATGGTTTTTTATTTCATTAACTTTTTCAGAAAACTGCTTTCAAAATCTGGTTAAACAAGAGGTAGCAAATCTTTTAATGACTTGACAGCAAATTCCAACAGACTGTGATCAAGAACAGTTTGTTATTTTCTGAGAAATACTTAACCTATTTATTCTAATATTCTTGGGGGCCCACAGAACATGAGAATCACATAGGTCAGAATTCTAATTATCTTAAAACATGCCTTAAAATATTAAACTTCTAGCCTGGATTTCTGATCTCCAGCTGATAAACAATGGCACCTTGTCTTTTCAATTCCAAACAATGTAGGTGCTTTTAACTGAATTTTCAAAATTAAGTTTTTAAAAAAATTGTTGTTTTTTCTTTTTGACCAAATTCTAGATTCTGATCTGGCATGTAAGTAGCTTAGAAGTTGTCACTCTGTCCTCACAAGTGAAAAAGCTGAACAAACTGAAAAGTGAACTCTTCTTAGATCTGTCAAATCACTTCGCAGAGCAGACTGCTGGCCCAGCCCCACTCACCCGCAGCAGGAGCGACAGGCAGGGCGCATCTGGAGAATCACAACTTATGGGACCAGTGCTAGGCTGGCAAAGCTCAGTGTAGATGTCAATGAGATGAAACTCAGGGGGAACCCAGGGTAGGGAGGGCCCTGACTTGTGCTTTCCCTCCAGATGCTCCGACCGGTCCTTATGGGCAAAGTCTCCTTGTGCTTCCGGCATTGGGAGGGGAGGAGAAGCCATTTTGAAAGGAGGCAAACATCCTGTCCTAGACAAGGTGGCCTTCAGGAGAAACAGCTTACCGGGGCCTAAACTCCTGGGGTATCGTCAGAGTCTAATGACTTGGAGAAACAGAAATGCCTAACTCTAGCCTCCTCTACCTAAGGGGACAAAAACAGCACAAAACTGAGATTCAATAGTCAAGGTCACAGTCAAAGGTTGAAGTTTCATCGAAAGACAGAGACCTAATCATAGGGCTACAGAACACTCACTCCTCCTTTCCCAGCATGTTAACCACATTACTGCAGGCCTGTTACCGCAGTTCCTTTTACCCAGGACATCGTGTCCACCACTCACTGAAAAATTACAAGACATATTAAAAGGCAACAAGTACAGTTTGATGAAACTTCAGTCAAATATGGCAGGAATACAAGGATTATCAGACCAGGAATTTTTAATTACTATAATTACGAAAAGCATTAATGGAAAAACTAAGAGCATGACTAGAAAGGGGCATTAATTTAAAAAGCAGACAACATGCAAAAACAGATGGATATTATTTTAAATAGAGATGGAAGTTCTAACAAAGTTAATAAAAAAGATAAGCAGAATTAACAAAATAAAACATAATGCTATGACAGAAAGAGGAATATCACTGATGAATTCCTAAGTAGATTGGATATCACTGAGGAAAGAATCCTGAGACTGAGTTATGACACTAGGAAATTTCTGAAAAACAGTGTGGCAGATAGAAATAGGAAAATGGGAAATATATAGTAAAGAGTAATAATATGGTAACTGGATCAATAATTACTTTAAATATCAATGAACAAATTTGAAAGAGATTGTCAGAGTGGATTAAAAAAACAAGAGCCAAAGCACAACTTATCAAAAATTTGTGGGTTGAGGTATATGTAGAGAAATTCATAACATGCCTGAACTGTAAATTCTCACAACTTCATTGAGAGGTTCCTGAAAACTGCAACTTTTAAGACCATACATTACAGAAGCTAGTCCTTGAATAACGTCATTTAGTTTCAACGCTGGTTGGGATTCTTTTTCTCATCAGTGTTAAAACAAAACTGATACTGAATGTAACAGAGCTATTTTAGGACCTGCTTATTAGAAAAGAACATATAAAATCAGTAAGTTCCACTTAGGAAGCTAAAAATAGCAAATAAAATCCAAACGAAGCAGAGGAAAAGAAACAACATTTACAGCAAAAACCAATGAAATTGAAAACAAGAAATCAACAGAGAAAATTGACAAAAGGAAATGTCCTTCAAACATCCTTTGAAAAGATCATTAGAAGACAAACATTGATGATTTCGTTCATCCCTGGTATACAGAGAAACAAAACAAACAAATGAAGCAAATCAAACAAAACTAGGCTTTTAGTCTATAGAATGAAATTAATGGTTACCAGAAGGGACGGGAAAAGAGGTGCGCAAATTGGGTAAAAGGGTCATTATATGGTGAGAGAGAGAACTGAACTGCTGGTGCGAACTTCCTTTATGCTGTTTACATTGCAACACACATTTAAGGATTTTGCAATCTCACCTCAGTCTATGTATTCACACCACACTATGTATTATATACACAGGCTGATTTACATGATGCACACCTGAAACCTATATAATGTAATGCAATGATCCTTCAATAATATTTTTAAAGAGATCAGTAAAATGGATAAGCCTACAGCTAACCTAATTAAGAAACAAAGAGAGAAGATACCAGTTACTAATATGAGGAATTAAAAAGACATCACCACAGATAGCATGCACATTAAAAAGGTAATAAGGGAATATTATCTATGTCCTCACATTTGATCACCTAGATGAAATGGACCAATTCCTTGAATGATGCAATCTGCCAAATCATACATGAAGAGACAATTCAAACAAATGGAATCTTTTGAATTAATAATTATTAACTTTCCAAAACAGAAAGCACCAGATTCAGGTAAAGTCCTTGATAAATTATAACAAACACATAAGGAAGAAATGATACCATTTTTTTCAAAATTTCATACAGAAAACAGAATCAAAGTAGACATATCCCAAACATATTCTATGAAGTCAGCATTACCCTAATAACAAAACCAGAAAGACACTGCAAGAAAATAAAATTATAGACTAATATCCCTCATGAATATAGATACAAGGATTCTCAACAAAACATTAGCAAATTGAGTCCAATAATGTATAAAAATAATTACACATCATGAAAAATGTATTTAGTTTAAGTATGCAAAGCTGGCTCAATATTTAAAAGTCAATAAATGCTACCCACTACATTAACAGGCAAAACCAGAAAAATCACAGTCATATCAGCTGATATACAGGAAAACATCTGACAAAATCAACACCCATTCATGATAACTCTCAGCAAACTGGGAACGCAAGTTACCTTTCTCAACTTGAGAAACCATATTACGAAAGCACCACAAGTTAACAACTTCTTTATTTTTGAAATTTAATATTTATGGAGCTAACTCTGATTTCTAAAATAATATAAACCCATAGGTAGAGGGTTGCTATTCCTCAAATATAGAATACTCCCTATCCTCTAACATCATATTTAGTAGTGAGAAACTCAAAGATTTCCCCCTAAGATCAGAAATAAGGCAAGGATAACCCCTTTTCACTACTCCTTTCAACATCATACTGGATGGACATAGATAATATGCAGTAAGCCAAGAGAAAGAAACAAAAGATATGCAAATTGGAAAGGAAGAAATAGTTTCTGTTCACAAGTGACATGATTGTCTATATAGAAAATCCTGAAGAATCAACAAAACTCCTGAAACTACCAATTACAGCAAATTGCAGGCTATAGGTTAATATATAACAGTCTACTGCTCTCCTAAATACTAGAAATGATCAAGTTAAATAAAAACAAAAAACACTACCAATTACATTATACTCCCCCCAAATGAAATACCGAGGTATAACTAACAAAATATGTAGATCTATACAAGGAAAAGTATAAAATTGATGAAAGACCTCTGATGATTGATCTCAAAGAAGAACTAAGTAAGTGAAGAAATAGTGTATGTCTATGGGTAAGAAAATTCGATGTTGTCAAGATACCATTTCTTACCAACTTGCTCAAAGGATTCAATATAATCTCAACCAAACTCTCAGCAAGTTATTTGATAAATTGATTCTACAAATTTATAGCAAAGCCAGAAGGCCCCAAATAGCACAATACTGAAGAGAAGAACAAAGACAGAGGGCTGATGCTACCTGATTTCAAGACTTACAGTAAAGCTACAGTAATCAAGAAATGATGGAATTGATGAAAGAATAAACAGACTGATAGTGGAACAGAACTGAGGGTCCATAAACAGACCAGCATATATAGTCAACTGAGCTTTGACAAGTGAGCAAGAAAACACTCAATGGGAAAGTAAGACATTTTTTAGCAAATGAGTCTGAAGCAAATGGAAGCTCCAAGTTAAAAAAACAAAAAAAACTAGACACAGACTTTCCATCCCTTACAAAAAGTAACCCATGATAGATTATAGACCTAAATATAAAATACAAAACTATAAAACTCTTAGAAGATAATCTGAGTATCTAGATGACCTTGGGGATGGCAATCACTCATTAAATACAACACCAAAGGCATGACAGAAAAAATGGATGAGGTAGACCTCCTTACAGTTACAAGTCTGCTCTGAAACAGACACTGTCAAGAGAATGAAAAGCCAAGTCACAGACTGGGAGAAAATATTTGCAAGACACATTTGATGAAGGACTGTCATCCAAACCATACAGAGACTTCTTGAAACTCAACAGCAAAGCAAATCAACAAAAACCCCAGCCTGATTTAAAAAGGATATAACATCTGAATATCTCACCCATGAAGAGAAAAAGATGACAAATAAGCATATGAAAAAGTGTCCCATACCATTCAGGGAATTGCAGGTATTAATACACATCTATTGGGTTGGCCAAGGTCAAAACACCAACAGCACTAAATGCTGGAAAAGTTGTGAAGCACAGGAGTTCATATTCCTTGAGGCTGGGAATCAAAATGGCTCAGATACTTTGAGAGACAGTTTGGAAGTTTCTTATAAAATTAAACATACTCTTTAAGAAACACGATAGCCAATATCTTGGTTTCTACTTAAATGAGTTAAAAATGTATGTCCATGTAAAAACAGCACCTAGATGTTAACAGAGTTTTCTTCAAAATCGCCGAAACCGGGAAGCAACTAAGATGTCCTTCAGTTGATGGGTGGATAAACAAACTGTGGTTTATACAGAGAATGGAATATTATTCAGTGCTAAAAAGGAAGGAACCAACAAGTTATAAAAAGACACTGAAGCATGGAAATGCGTGTTTCTAAGTGAAAGGAGCCGATCTGAAGGCTACATCCTGTATGGTTCCAGGTAAATGACAGCTGGAGCACAGAGGATATTTAAGGTGGTGGAACTATTCTGTATGACTCTGCAGTAGTGGACAATTGTCACTATACACATGTCGAAACCCATTCAATAAAATACAAAAAATAAAACCTAATGAAAATGATGGACTGTGTGTGGTAATGAGGTGTCAACATGGTGAATCAGTTTTAACAAACACCACTGTGCTGGAGGGCATGCATGCTCGAGGATGGGGAGGAGATGGGAATTTTTTGGACTTCCTATTCAAATTTACTTTGAGCCAAAAACTGTTCTTAAAAAATCAAGTTTATCAAAATGGAATATTTTTTAAAAATATGTTAATAGTTTCAAAAAGTCCTGAATTCTATATAATAATTTTATTTCATAAAGATAAATACAGAAGTTGAAAATCCAAGAAATCTTGATTTACATTAAAGAATGAAAAAGACCATGATGGTCTATACCTATCAACGATAAATACAAATTCATAAAATGAACAAATTCAATAGAAACTGGCTCTCTGGAATTTAAGAATTTGCCTGACAATAATTCTACAGAAGTCATCAGAGGGTATTGATTAGGAAAAGCATCCGTTCTCCTGCAGGTTGTAAGCTAAGACGTACTCAGGAGACAGTGTGCCTAATCCCACATAAACTGTAAGTGCCCACGAACATGAAGGTATCATAATGTGTGGATCTTCTACACTGGAGCAGCACAGTGATACATTTAAAAAAGGAGTTTATTTTGGCTTCTTTTCAGAGAAGAATCAAAGGATCTAAGTATTTCTGTACCTTCCCATTAAACAAAGTTTCATGGTCATTTAAAGTAGTCTTCACTTAAAAATAACAAAATCATCATCATTTTATTAACTTTCAATTGGCACAACAATGAAATTGTTTAGTAAAACTGTGTGAAAGACATCTTTTCGATGATTTTAGATTTATTCACTGTCATGCATATTAAATTTCATTTTAAATTCAGCTATGATGATTTGATTCAAACACATTCAGTTAAAAAAAAGAAATGCAATGTCTTTAGAGTATCAAGGTTTCTTTGTTAATTAAAATACCCTCCATTTAATATAATTATTTCTTGCATATAAATTGCCAACAAAATTCATCATTCATAGACTGTACTTTGTGCTACTAAGTATTTCACATACCTTTCTCGTTCTGTCTGTATACTATTATCTTCTACCTAGATGTTAGAGTAGCCAAATTCTGTTCACCATTTCCAATCTCATTGCCCTTTGCTTCAATCTGTGTACACAGCAAAACAGCATGTTCCAGACCACACCATACTGCAACTATTGATTTATTTTTCTGTCTCTTAACAAGAGTTCAACCTAGAAATTTTCTTCTCTGGTACTATTTTATTGTGCACTAATACACCTAATTGTTTTCTATACTGTGCTCTCACACTTTGATCTGGATATGAAAATCATTTTTGGCCATACTGTTTGCTACATACATTGCTATAGTTAAGCAAATAAAACGGTACACTGGGTAGGTTTTCAGAGGAATAAAACTTGCTGTGTTTACTAGCAGAGTATTCAGAAAAATCAAACTAACCCTTCAGCCCCCAAAAGACTTAATAATTCATGGAATATAATTAGCCAAGAGATACTTTCTGAGAAATGTATTGTTTGCTGGGGCATGCAACATTTGCAGCGGATTTTGTTTGGATAGAAGTCATGATGAACAAAATATGACATCAAAAGCAAGTGGACGGTAACAATGCTGTCTTAAAGAGGCGGTCAATGAGATGTATGAGGCTTCTGCTGGCATCAAACCCACTTGAGGGTGGCTATGACATCACCAGGTGAGAGAAATTCTGAGTGCACCATCCAAAAGGTGTCCCTCCTTGAATGAAAGTCACAACATGGCAGATGCTTTGTGAGATACAAAAATTATCAGTATAAGAGAAGAATTCTTCTAATAACGACGAAGATGACCCAATGACTGGGCACACAGTGTACGCTTTCACAAAAACTGTGAAATTCATTACGTCATATTTATATGTGCTTTGTAAATATTGCTGACCTGTTGGCTATGGAACCAAATACTCTAGTAGCTGAAAGAATTTCGTAACATAACATGTATGAGATAGCTTTTAGCTCTTTCAAAGGCAAAAATGATCTTTCACCAGCCCTTCAGTCAGACTGCCTGCAGTGCTCAGTATAAAGTGCACACTACATACATACATACACACACTACATACACACATATACATGTTACATGCATACACGCGCCACATACATATACACACTACATGCATGCAGATACACATGTACATGATAGACACGTAAATATACACACTACACAAGTATTTACATGGATAAATGCACACACTATGTACATAGATACAGGCATCTATGCATATTACATACATACATGCATAGATACATGCTACATACATAGTTGTTAAGTGAAGGGACATTTCCAAGGACATGGTGATATCTGCCTCTACTTCAGCTCTTCTGTGCTTCCTGATTTGCCCGACTCTCTCCCAGAGCCCTAGATAACTGGCAGCTTTTACCATGTTGGGTCTACACCACAAATCTTTTCTGAAGCAATCCAGAACCCTTTCTGAACCACAAAACGTGAAAAAGAAATGTTGTGTAACATCTTCAATCCAAATATTACCAACAAAACTATTAGCTTCCCCAGTTCAAGCGGTATAGTTTGAAAAAGGATTTTAAAGTGATTTTGTAAAACAAAACTATATGGGCTTTCCTAATAAGCACTTCAGATTAGGCAACTTGACCACACTTTCTAGCTGGTAGAAATATGACAAGACAAGGCAAGGGAAGTGGCAGAGCGGAGTCTCTCTGAATCGTATTCCTTTTTGAATTTATCACACTGGGCATTTACAAATGCTCAGAAGCACTGCGAATTTCCTAAAAGCATGAGGTGCAGCCTCATGCGCTTAGTAGGTACTCATTACATGATGGAGGAGCTGAATTTCTTGTCGGTGCACAAAACCAAACACAAAATTGACGGGAAAGTACTTCAAGATGTGATTTTGCTCAGAGAAAACTGTTCTTTTAAAGCTGTAATAATAGCACTTTTCTCTAATAGTTTAGAATGATGACATTTTTAATATTCAAAAATAACACCTCAAGTGCTATCACTTCCATCAAACGTCTCAAATTGAGGAGAATTGCATCCTGGCCTCGCACAAGAGGCAAGGACGTCAGAGACCGCCAACAGGTTTCATCAGTCCCAGAGTCTCACTGGCTACGGAAAAAAGGAGGCTCCGAGAAAAGATAATGTTAAGTGTCTGGGTACCTTCGAGAGTGAAACCGAAGTCTCTTCATTCTGGGTCAGCTCTGTTTGCAATATAAACCTTAACTAACCTAGCAACTAGTACACTGGGGAGATTACGCGCAGTCAACCCGAGTCATCACTTACTCAGTGCTTGATTCACCCAACGTGCGCTGCAGGTTTTGCTGACACACACGCCACACTGAGATGACAGCCCTTATCAAGCCTTTATTTCCACTCAGTTGCAGAAATGGACTGAGTCTGCTTTATCTGCCTGCACCCGAGGGCTCTGCTGTTAGGCCTCTCGGGGACTATGACTCTAGCTTCATTACTTCACTGTCCCATCTTCCCTTAATTTCGGATGGAGCCACATCCCTTGCTTCCAGAGCTGCTGAGATGTTCCTGGACACCCTGCCAGCACAAACCCTCAAGAATGAGGAGTCTCCAAAGCAGGGGCAGTGCATTACTTGCTGTGGAGAGGTCTTTGCTTTCACACAGGACTCTCCCACTGATTCCTGAGTCTATTTGCAAAAGAAACCGCTAAGGGCTCTATAGCTGAAGGTGGCGGATAGATACCTTAATAAAAACATGCATTTAAAATAGCATGAAGAAACTATTTTTTGTAGAACACTTGTACCATGTCTTCTGTTCTGCTTTTTAGAAAGGGGAAAGAATTCCACTAGAAGAAGTCTCAATGCACCTATAAAAATAGAACTTCCCATTAGATTCTAAATAGCTGACATTCCACAGGAAGTATGCTCAAGCACCAGTGCCAAAACCATCAGAAGGAAACGCAAGGAGCATTCCTTCTGTAGGAATCCAAGTAGTTATTATATCTTGAAACTGGCTGGCTAAGAGACTTCCACCATTCTCATGTGAGTGTTCCGCTGATACCTTTTAACCCACGCTTTTCTTAACTGCTCTGAAGACATGCATGGTGCCGAGGCTGCTCAGTTTTATTCGGCACAGACCTCTGTTACCCTATTAGACAAGCTAGACGGATTCTATACTGATGTCAGTTATTTCTTTCTCGTTACTGAAAATCCACATTTTCAATCATTGATCTCCAATTTGTCCTACAGCTGGGTCCTTGACTGAATTAAGTTTAGTTTATTAATCTCATTTACAGGCAGACCATTCTGATTAACACTGCTAGTAATTCTCCTTTTGAAACTTTCAACACTGAAGAATATTGCAGAGTCTGAATTCATCAATATAGAAGGAGAGGTTCAATTGTCTGATGTAACATATTTCAAGCTACTCAGGTTTGAATGTAAATTTTCACCTTAAGAAATTTTTTCAGAAACAATAACATAATAAAGTATTGCCATATGACATGATCCACTGTCGTTGAAAATCTTTGCTTTCACATGAACTGTTTTCTTTCTATGTTCTTCATCAATTAAGTGCTGAATTTGAAAAAAGATACAAGAAAAATAAACCTTATCCTAAAATACGTGATGCTCATCATTGTCCCTCCATTTTGTAAGGAATACAGAAATCTCTAAAATGTACATGTGAATATAAATGACGAGCTGATTGTGGGAAAGTGATTGACATGGGACAGACACGACTATGTGGATATATTTGACCTTAGCACTAAAATGTTTTTGGATGTTAAGGGAATTAGAATATACCACCGGAAATATGCCACTTTGACAAGGGATCATTTTATCCCAAAGGCAACTGAGAGTCAACAGAAAAGAAAACATTCTCTACCCTCCCTTCAGCTGCCTAAAGAAGGGTGTATGTTTTCCTTTGAGGAAGGTAATTGTCATGCACCGGGGAGAGAAGAGTAATGATCATCTAGGACAAGGATCAACCCCCTAAGCTTAACTGCTCCTTTAGTTTCACTGCCCATCCACATTAATATTAATAAAAATTGTGTCTTTTCTCCTCTGAATCTGTTATTTTAATTAACATGCCTTCCTGTCCTGAAAATAAGAAAACAGCGAAAAAAAATTTCCTATCTGATAGTTTGATCAAACCCAATTCTGTGTGTGATATTGACTAACGAGTATTGACAGAAGTGATTTTCAGCCCTGCTTTCAGGATACATTAAGAACATAGTCCATTTCTTAATTCTATACTCTTGGCAACAAAGAAAATCTGACAAAAATAACCTGTCAAGAAGTAACAGGTCTGAAAAACTAGGATAGATGTATATCTCTCACTTAATCCATCAAAAGAATTCCTGTGACCCTAGTCCTGTCCAGCAATAGAGAAACTCCCTGGGGTGTCAGTGGGGTGTCAGTGGAGGCTGTGGGGTGTCAGTGGGGTGTCAGTGGAGGCTGTGGGGAACCCAAACTCTAACCCCACTTGTCAGTGACAGGACGGCATCTCCTTGCCCGTCAGTGTGGTATCAGGGAAAGTCTGCTAAAATGGCGCTTTAAATTACATCCAGAGTCTCCTGAAATAATACTGAATGTGCAGGATATAATCCAGAATCACTCATCAGTATCAAGAACCAGGAAAGTCACAGCATAAATGAGGAAAGACACTCAACAGACATTAACACCTAGAAGTCAAACCTGGTGCTCACTGGTGGGGCAGCAGTTTGGTGTACCACCTTTGGCCGAGAGTGCAGACCACACATCTAAGCACCCGGGTTCAAAACCTGGGGCTGGGATGAAAGCCAAGATGAACAACGAAATAAAAGTGTTTCTTCCTCCTCTCTCTTCCTTCCTGTCTCTGCTCACCTTCATTCCTGCCTGCACCTTTCCTTTTAAAAAATGCCAGTGCTAAGATGGGTTTTTGATTGACCACAAGAAGATATTTCAATGAACTATTATGAACACACTTGAAACAAATGAAAAAATAAACAAGAAGTCTTAGCAAAGACTAAGAGGATTTATAGAACAAGCAAAAGGCAAACTGAAATAAACACAGTAACTAAAATGAAAAACTCAATAGAGGAGCTCAATAGCAGAATGAAAGATATGAATAAAGGATCAGTGAACTCAAGAAAATAGCAATATAAATTACCCAACCTGAACCACAGTAATAAAATGAAAACAAAAAAATGAACAGAGCTCTAGGGATTTATGGGACTATAATAATAGATCAGACCATTCATGCCAGCAAGAATCCAGAGGAGAGAAGGATGAAGGGAAGACTGTAAAAATATTCAGGAAATAATTTTTTTTAATTTCCCCAGTTTGGCAGCAGATGTAAATCTGTATATTCAAGACACAATACAAATATCCACTAAAGTAAACTCTCAGAAATCCTAGTCAAAACACATCATAGTCAAACCTTTAAAAATGATAAAGAAATATCTTTAAAACAGCCAGAAAGAAACAACACCTTACTTTTAGTGGAGAAACAATCAGAACAACAGGAAATTTCATGCCCCAAACCAAAGATTCCAGAACATTCTCAGAAAAGAGAAAATTGAGAGTATGTTACCAGTACATCTATTCTGAAAGAATGCTAAAGGAAATTCTTAAAGAAAGAAAAACATAAAATAAGGAACCTTGGAACATAAAATTGGACAATGGAAAAAGTAAAAATATGAGCTTGGAGAAGAACTAGAGCAACATGAAGTGGTATCAAAACACAGCACGGGAACAAGTCACGGATGGACTCTGACTGTGGAGAGGGCCTTGTGCAGGAAGACTGTGCATAATCAGAGCTTTAGTATCTCTTCCCCTGCAGATGCATGGATCACTAACATGATGGCCATGCCTGGCTGCCCACCCTCTTCTTTCCTACAACAAAGCTATAGTTTAGCTCTTCGCTGGGCATTCGTAAGATTTGGGTTGAGGGTTGAAGTGGCAGTTCCCTCCCCAGACCTAAGGGCTGAGTTTATGACTGGTCAAAGCCAATTACTATGATCTTATTCCCTTTTACCAATTCTTGGTGAGACATGGGCACAAGAAGCAAAATCTAAACAAGGGTCTGTTAAATAGTATCTTCTGAGGAACTGCTGGGAAAAGTTTCCCTATGAATAAAAAAATGCATTCAATAAGAACACTTGTGTGGCTCTGCCAGTGGAGGTGGGTAAAGTATAACCATGTAAATACAGCCCAAGGAGCAGGATTTGAGAACTGAGGCCAGGGGAGAACAATAGCAATAAAATATATGCAGTTGATTAATATTCTCTTTTTCTAACTTTGAAAGCCACTGTGATAGCTGAAACTGCAGCGCGAAGTTGAGAACATACAGGGCAAGTCCACATAATACAAAGGACAAAAAGATGGAATCAACTTGGTTTCTTAGTGACATCATTCAAGATCTAAATTAATCAAACTAGTAATAGCCTGACTTTAGACTCACATTACACGAAATTGTTTTTTTTTGTTCTTAATTCCCCAAACAACACTTTGAAATGTTAGAGATCAATGCATTTACAAATATAATGATACAATTGTTTTTCTATTATCAGATCCTTAAGTTGGTTTTCTTTCTTTCCCACCCTTCTATTATAAAGGACACTGCAATGGACATCTTTTAGCTTAAAGCTATACCTAAACTTAAGGTATACTTTCCATGGACTTTGTTCATAGAAGTGAAATTACTATGTCAAATGATATGGACATATTTGATATACAGTATAAAATTGATTTCCACAAAGTATTTTTTTTTAAATCTCACTAGTCAGGTGTGTGGCCTGTCTTAGTATGTGCTACCTGGTCAGAGCAAATGTTGTGGCATGTGCCACCAGAATCATTATTTTCTCCTCATTCTTACTGAGAGACCCTCATTTTATAAATCCTGATTTGTTCTAAGTCAATCCTGGTAATCCCATTCCCCTTGCCAGTGATTGGCCAGAGGCATGTGATCCAGTCCTGGCCACTGAGATAAAAAGGGAGGTTTACAGGAAAATGTTTCATTCTAAAAAGGAATAAGAGACAGTGTCTTTCACTGGACATGACAGGTTTGCATGTAATAACATGAACCATGCCAGTCTGTGAACAATGCCTATGAGCTGGGGTGAAATAGAAGCTTGATGACACTGTTGAATCCCTGAATTAACCAACCACAGGCAACTTTCTTGAGTCCTCTTTCTCTAGATTATATTAAATTACACATACTTAAAAAATTCAATGGATAATTATGGCACGTGAAGCACTTCGTATCTCAAGTAAAACTAAGAATTACTTATGATGCCACAATGAACAATTCTAAAAGAAACCAACTCATTACTGTTCCACTTACAGAGATTAAGTTAAAATTTCAAGAAACACTGCTGAGCAGTGACTTCCTTTCAGAAGAAGTAAAGTTGTATGCTATTTGAAGACTATTTAAAAATATTACAGGACATTACTTTGGACTGTACCATAAAAATTCATATTTAATTCAAAGTAGTCTTCAAATAGCAAAAATAAATTAATATAAATTTGGTTGTACTTACAAATCGAACACCAAGTAATGGAAGCCCTCTTCTGATATGCTGTCATGAAGCCGTACTGAAAAACAGGAAAAGAAGAAAGCTGTGTTACACGTATGATCAACATTAAGCCAGACATCTATTGAGCAGCTGTCTTCCAAGTGAAAAAGTTAGTATCACTCTTCCCTTTAGCCTCTAAGTCCATAGCCTGGACTGCAGGGCATGAGTTCAGACAGACTTAAGGTATAGGTTTTGATACTGATTAACTGTGTTATATTAAATAAATTGTCATAATATCAGTACCTAATATTTTATTAAAAGGATTGATTCAGTTCAATGAGACAACTAAAGAAAAATTATTCACTTTTTTTTTGGCTAAATAAATGTTAATAGCTATTAGATTTCCATATATCCCATCCACTAAATTCCAGCTATTTTCCCACTGAGTCTCTTGCTTTTCCCTTGGCTGTATCACCCTGGTCCAGATTTTCACTATCTCCTGCCCTGGTCACTATAATAGGCAGTGAGAAGCTCACTTCAAGATGCTTCTAAGTGGTCTCCCTTCCTCTGTGCTCTTTCTTCTGGTAAATTTCTACATAGCACTCTCTGGTCAACCTGTCAAAAAGTTATTATGTTACTTCTAAATTCAAGTTACCAAATTTACCTACTCATCAGCCCAAAATGTACAGTCAAAATAATAATCTGAGTTCCTCAAATTACTCCTCTTCTAAATTTTTAAATGAGCTATACTTTCACTGTTAACTAGGCTGGAACAAATGTTTCTCTCTCCTGAATTTAAAACACTCATTGTCTGCTCTGAACCAAACCACACCCGTAAAACTTGCAGACTGCTTGCTCTGCTATGATTTTTTGCATAAGTCACGTGCCACCCACAGCATGCCCCACAGATACTGAATTCTTCCTATTTGTCCAAATCACTAGGGGTGGCTTGACATTAGCTGAAAGCAATAGAGGTCCAGAAAAGCCACAAACTCGCTGGACACAGCCGCCTCTGCAAATCATGAAAGGATAATGGTTTCTACTCCAGCCTGCCCTCATGATGTTCCCTGTGCAGCGCTGACCACCACATGGAGGAAGTGGTTCAATAGGTGACTTCGATGATCACATGAACTGCAATCATCTACAGAAGGTGTTTATAGTACCTATGAAATTCCCAAGCTCACAGACTTCTATAACGTCCGCTCTTCACAATCCAGTTCCATTCCCTTCAGATCTCTTCCTCGGCCCACTATTAAAATCTTTTCTGAATTCCTCTCCAGAAACCTCTCCACAGTAGAAAAAGACAGACTTCTGCTTCACCCATAGTTACAGATACCAATCGGTAAAGTGTGGGTTTTCTATCATGTAACATGTGAGAGGCCAACTGAGAGTGTGGTCAAGAGCTCATCCTCAGATCCTCTGTCTGGAGTCCGTGAAACATACACACAGTTTTGCTTTCCTTATACTGCTTGTTTCTCCTCCTGACACCCTTTTAATTCATGGGGACTGCTTCTTTAATTTTCACTCACTTCATGTCTGTCCTTTCTTCAGAATGCAGAATGTCTTTCTCATTAATACCAAAGAGGAAGCATATTTTGAAAGTCTGTGCATCCCTCACAGACATGAGGCTACAGCAAATGGTCTGTCATAAAATTACTTTTGAGAATTTGCTATAATAGATGCTAGGCATTCTTCCCAATTTTTTGCACAAAATTTGTGCCATAGCTCAGAGTATATGTGTATCTAAAATAAAATGACTAATGGACAAATAATTCTCCCGTAAGTTTCTTTATATGAGGTCTTCTTCAACTGACCAATGTAAGAGTTGCCTGCTGCCTTTGTTTAAATGTATGCTGGCAAAGAAAGTCAGTTTAGCTCACTGGTGTATCTTCCGTTCATAGTCATTTAGCACAAAGAAAGCCAGGTCATGACGGATATTCATCAGCTTTCTTGAATGACAGAAGTTTCACAGGAACTCCACTGAGCGTTTTAACACAGTCTAGTTTTAAATTAGTTTAAATAATGCTATGGCTACTTAAAGAACTCAAATAGTTACTCTGTGAAGAGAAGATGGCTTCCATGCTATCAAAGTTGAAATGAATTATACAATTTACAACATGAGCAGGGGGAAATGACTGCTACACTTCCTTCCTGTGTCAAAAAAAAATCTTCAGTGTAGGTGCGAACCTCATGTTTTCAGATCAAAGAAATGTAAAGGGACAGAGGTACGAGTTCCAGGTATAACTGGAGAAACAGTACCAATTTCTAGTTCTCTCTAGACTAAAAGTTTTTCAGTGCAATTACCACTACCTTGTGACTCCTTAGAAACAATCATTTGGAAGTGATTATTTTTTGAACAAATCTAGAGCTGCTCACCGCAAACTTGATTATCAAACATAGGATACTGTTTTTGGTCAAAACCAATTTAACGAAAGCATATAGCCAGGGAACATATAATTGTCAAAGATAAATCATATGCCCAGCTCAATCCTTTTGTATCAAAAAATTCCAAAATCAATGTTTCTAACTAGCCAGTTCACCATGTGAGATTAACTCCAAATAAATGACAGAGAAGAAGAAACTAGCATCACCTTTACTTGGGATAAATACCTATACATTTCCTTCCTTCTTTCATTCCTGCTTTTCTTATGTCCCTCCATACTTCCTTCCAATCTCTTTTTAAAATAAAGAACTGGAAAAAAGAACTACAGGGAAACAATTTACAGTCTTACACAGTCACAGACACTGATTTCTCTCCAAATCTTTTCTGTGGGTGAAAAGCTTCCTGCTTCCTTCCTGCCTCCCTCCAATCCTCCCTCCCTCGCTCCTTTCTTTCCATTCTTTTAAAGGCAAGGCACAGGCAGGAATGAAAGAGCAGAGGCAGGCAGGCTGGCAAAGACAGGAGGAGAAGCACCTTATTTTCATTTAGTTGTTCATCCTGGTTGTTGCCCACTGGCCCCAGGACATGAAGCCAGGTCCTTGGAGTGTGTGTGGACTACACTAAACCTCAGATCCACTAGGGAGTGCCCAGGGCTGAAAACTGTGGTTAATTTTATAAAAAATAATATTAATTACTCTCGATAAATAATTGCCAGTTCATTTATACACCAAAGGAACCACAGGCTCCTTCACTGACGACTGGCTGCGAGGCCAGCCAAGAGTCTGTGGTGGCTGCATGCTGAAGCATGTCATGCCACCATCTTGGAATGGTGCTCTTGCCTACTGCCATATGTTACACATAAGGTAAGGTGCACACAATTAACATAATTATAGTCATCCCTACCATGTTTTTGGTAGGAAATTTTAAAGAAGATAATGAGAAAGCATTTGGGCATATCGGTTCTTATATATCTGGGTAGCCATTCTCTTCTGAAGTTGACGTCAAGGAAAATTAAGTTCATGATTAAATGAGTTTTCATAAACAGAAGAAGAGTGACAATTCTTATCCATAATAAAATGTTAAATTCTAAGGTAGTAAGATTGGAATTTATAAAAAGGGAAAGGTGCTTCTGAAGAAAAATATTCCCCTCGTTTAGTTGACCCAAGGCCCAATTCTTTCCTCTCTCTTGAAGGCAAGAGTTGGTATAAATCTCTCAAACTGAACATGGTACAGCACTTCTGCCAGTGTTTTCACAATACTAATAGAGTAATTCATACAGAACAGATTGTATTGCATCCTCGGAATCACTGTTTGTCAGCTCTGAGCAATAGTCCTGGTTATAAATGAGGCAGATTTTTGCAATTTTAGCTTTGCTATGTTGCAGGGATTGAGGGCGTTGGATTTGATTCACATACTGGGAGGCAAAAATGGCAGCTTGTAAGTCAGATACTTTTTATATTCCCATCAGCAGTTAATTCTGTCTCACAGCTAGAACAAGTACCAGCCAAGTTAGTCCATGCAACATGCCAAGCCTTTTCCTAAGATGCCAACAATGAGTACATTTGTTAATTAAAAATAAAATCACTAGTCTCAGACATTATAACAGTCCAATGACACCACTCTAGAGAAAAGTTTCAGTTCAAGCATTACCACTATTACACCGAGCTAATCATTTTCAAATAGAAAACACAGGTACCAGATTAATACAATACCAAATATTTATCCTGTAGTATCAGAAAATATTTTTAAACTCATAGTGGCTAACATTAAATTATAGGCAATTCTCTTATATCTCAGAAAAATGAATAATAATTAGGAAGTTATTTTTTAAAGGCTAATATAATCATTACATGAAAACTCAGTGGGAAATGCTAGTCATATTAATTTTTAATTATTCTAAAAGTGGACAATGTCATTGGATTCCAAGATTATCCTGAAAGCCAAAACATGTCCAATATGCTGATCATGAGCTCTACCCTTATTTTCATATTTCCACCCATTTTCTGCTTCTAAATCAAAAGGCAGGTTTAGATTAGCTTCGACATCTACAGGATCAGGTTAGTAACATTAGAGGTTTATTGGAAGAAACCATGACATCTCTGAATAGGCCAGCGTTAGCTATCATCCCATATTAGATTATCCAGTGGGGATTCTGACTGGTCAAAATAATTGAATACACAGGGAATGTCAACCTGAGAAGATGGTAGATGTGACAGGGAATGGCAGTGCCTATGAGTACATGACACCACCACTACATGAGAGAATAATACATGTGCTTGCTTGGGAGAGAACTAGTCATAAATAGCCAAATATAAAATTTCTAAGATATTTATAGAAATATAAAGGCAAATAAATAATTTATTTAATACAACCCCCCCCCCCTTTATTTTAAAGGAAAAGTGCAGGCAGGAATGAAGGCGAGCAGAGACAGGCAGGAAGAGAGCAAAGAAACCAGCACATTATTTTATTTTGTTGATTAGCTTGGATTTTCCCTTGGACCCATGTCACAAACTTGGGTCCCTGGGATATATGTATATATGTATGCATGCATGCATGTACATGCATATGTGTGTCTGTGTGCATAAATGCATATAGGTATGCGTGTATGTGGACTGCATCCAGCGGACCTAACCATTAAGCTACCACAATGTACCTCCTGCTCACTTTTCAGAAAATTATACATGTAGGGGAAATTAAATTATAGACTTATTACTAAGCCAAATTATACATGAAATTATTCTTTATTTGAAAAATATGAGATTATCCTGTTGCATATTTTCACTCTGATGATTCCACTCTATTTGTTAAATCCTGTTGTTTTTATTTTAAATCATTTCATTTCTTGAGCAGGTGAGTACTCACTTCAAGTTTTCTTTATCTTAAAAAAATCATTCCTCTTTTAATACATCAGTATCATTTCTGTATTTCAATCAGTGGTTCCAACCTTCCTTTTCCTTTTTTCTTGCCTTATCTTTTTTTAAAATTTATTTTTATTGTAGTAATTATTCTATACATTAAAATAATTTCCTATGTATAGGTTCCCCATTTCTTGTATATATTTCCACACACCATGCCCTCCTACAAATCACCAAGTGTTCTTCCCCACTGCCCAGTGGGCTCCGCCACCATTTGTCCCTGCCCGCCCCAGTCCCTTTTGGTAACCTCAGTTCTGTTGCAGATGGTTCAGGGTTGGTTATGTTTCATTTGTTCCTTTGTTTTGTCTGTTCACAATCCACCTATGAGTGAGGTCATCTGGTATCTATCTTTCTTCTTTTGACTTATTTCACTTAGCATCATCCCCTCTAGTTCCATCCATGTTGGTTCAAATGACAAGGCTTCATCTCTTCCAAGGGCTGTGTAGCAGAAGGTTGGATTATGTTTTTCAATTCATTCATTCACTGTGTTGTTTGACAGGTGAGTTGAGTCCATTAACGTTTAGGGTGATTATTGATATATAGCTGCGTAGTGTCATTTTACAATTTGTCCCTTGTGTGTTGCTCCAGGTGATGGCTTTGTTCTCTTTCTCTTCTTAGGGCGGATGGTGCAGTTATGTTTTGATTAATTTCGCCTTTTGTTTTCTTCTTTGCTTTCTCCCTGGTGATGTATTTTGAGGTTATCCTGAAGTTAGTATTCACAGTTCTATATTTACTACCTAATTTTATGTGAAAGCATATTAGTCTTCCACTCATTCTACCTATCCACATTTTTGTTCTTTTCTCTTCCTCCCTGCTTTTAATATTTGCTGTCTTATTGTTTTTTCTGTGTAGTTTCTCTATGCTTTGTAGAGCATCCTTTAATATTTTTTTTGCAAAGCTGGTTTTGTGGTGATGAACTCCTTTAACTTTTGCTTATCAGAAAAGGTTTTTATCATTCCTTCAGTTCTGTATGATAATCTTCCTGGATATAGTATCCTAGGTTGAAACTTCTTTTCTTTCAGCACTTTTAATATATTATGTCATTTCCTTCTGGCCTGTAGAGTTTCATTTGAGAAGTCTGCTGACCATCATGTGGGGGCTCCTCTGTAAGTGACACATTTTCTCTGGCTGCTTTTAATAGTCTTTCTTTATCTTGTATTTTTGACATTTTTACGACAATGTGTCTAGGTGTATTTCTGTTTGGGTTTCTTTTATTGGGAACTCTTTGAGCTTCCCGGATCTGGAGGCTGCTTTATTCCTTAAATTGAGGAAGTTCTAATCTATTATTTCTTCAAATATGGTTTCTGCCCCCTTTTTTCTCTCTTCCTCTAGGACCCCTATGATGTATATGTTGTTCCTTTTGATGTTATCTCAAAGGTCTCAAATGTTGTCTTCAATTGCCTGAATTTCTTTAATCTCTTTGTTGGTTTGCTTGAGTTCCTTTGTCCTGTCTTCCCAATCACTGGGTCTATTGGAAGCTTCATCCATCCTATTGTTGAGTCCCTCTATTGAGTTCTTTAATTCAGCCATTGTGTCTCTTACCTGTTTGATGTCTTGATTTAATTCTTCTCTTTGCTTACATTCTCATTTACTGATTTCTGGATTTCCGTGAGTATGCTAATCAATATTACCCTAAATTCCTCTTCAGGTAGTTTACATATGCCTGCTGTATTCAGATTTTCCCCTGGGTTTTTGATTGGATTCATCATTTCACACACATTTCTCTGTGCCTTTGCTCTATTTGGCATTCTGTTAATATTTCTGAGGGTTTGGTTTCCCTGGCGTTGTGTAAGTTTGACTTGCCCAGGACTGGCAATCAGCCTGCAGTTTGGCCTCTAAGCAAAAGGTGGCGCTAGCAGGTACTACTGAGGTTTGGGACTGCCTTCTCATTGTATTCCAGGGGGTGGGGACCTAAAGGCGGAGTTTCCATGGGTGGATGTGTGGTAGGGGAAATTTCCACTCAGCAAATTCTAGGCTCTGGCTCAAAATAGCTATGGGAGGGGTTTGAGCTCTTTGGCTTATTTCTGGTTATGGCTGCACCCAGTACAATTTCACCATGGGGCCTCCAGCTCAGCTCCCTGTACGCTGGCTCTCCTTTCACCCGCTCCCAAGTTGGCCCTCCTTGGCTCTGCGTCTCAGCTCCACTGGGCTCGCTTCTTGCTGCCTCCGCAGCTGTTCCTGAAATCCCTAGCCTGTGCCCTACCGCACACATCCAGAGACCCCCGAGCTCCGTCTTAAATCCAAATTTGCGGCTTAGCTGAGAAACGCGCTGGAGGCCCTCACCCACTGTTAGTTGTCAGCTGATCTGTCTCCAGCTGAAGTGCCGATTGTTTCTTGGTGTTTCTCTCAGGAAAATAGGTGATTTTTTTGCTTTCTTTTTCGTATCTGTGGGGAACAACCTGAAAGTGCGTCGAATCCAGTCACCACTGGAAGTCGATCCTTGCCTTATCTTTTTAACTCCCATTTTCCAATACTTACATAGAGCTAGTCAGTGATTACTCAGACAGCTTAAGCCTCAGGGATAGCAAGAAAGGAAGAGAAATTACTGTTATCAGATGACTCATATACTATGTAAATCTCAAAATGGTGTATATACTTCCACATTGTGATAGCTAACAAAGCTTTGGGCTAATATCTTTCTGTTAAACAAAAGGCACACACCTGTGTTCTATGTATTAAATGTATATGAGTGTGTAGGTGAGACCAAAAATGGCCATTAGTAATTCCTCTGCTTTCAGCACAAGGAAACATCACTCTAGTTCTGACTACAGAATCCCATGCTGTTTTACAACTCCCTCCTATGTTAGTCAAAAAGAGACATGCTAATGTGCTAATTTGTGCTTCAGTTTTATATACATATATGATATACTGGATCATGATAGTTTTTTATTTTTATTTTTTACTGAATATCACAGTAAAAATGTTTGGCAAACATTGGGATGCATGATACTATAAAGAGGATCCTATAAAGTCCTTTCTCTCTTGAAGTTTCCACATTTATATATTTCTGGGTGACCAAGGCCAATAAAATGTACAGAAAACAATATAAGTATTACCAATACAAGGGTAAGTACAATTCTCTAAATCTGGGATTCAGCATTCCAAAAGACACGTTTAAACCATACTTCACTTTATTTGAAATTTGTTTTTGATGAACAACTACAGAGTAAACTTCGAAACATTTATCCTGCCAAATAAAAAAAAAATACGTCCTCTTCAAAACTTAACTGAGGAGATGAGTTGCTTTTCTGACAACAGCCCTCAGGGAATAGAGTGAATGGAAAACTTAGCTCATCCTCTTTGAAACTTACTACCATACTATTTTAACACTTGCAACTGTATTTTCCTTGGAGACACACCAGCCCAAAGCTCTGATCTTTCTAATTCCCTTTCTGAAAAACTCCCTTCTAAAAGATCTTTTTCCAAACTTGACTTTTCACATAAGTAGGAAATATGTGAGTTTAAAATTCCACTAAAATGATAAGAAATGTGATGTAAAAACTTAGTTAATACCCATATTATGTGATCTAAAAATATTTTTCTATTACCTGTTTTTGTGCTGGAAGGACTTAAAAATATCAGTTAATTTCCTCTGGAAAATATGACAAATGAAAAAGAACATGCTGTAATCTTAGGCTAACAATGGAAGGCACACATGGACTCCATCTATGAGCTTTTCCATGTATTAGCTATCACTGGAGCAATGAAGGATATTATCAGTACAGCAACAGGCAGAGCTACCCCAGTGAGCCTCAGGTACCTCGTCATCTATTTTTCATTAAGCATTCAATGGAACAATTAGTTCACCTAGATCAGTGACTTATTTTTTTTAAGTAAAGAATAATTGTCTATTTATCATGAAATCAAGGAAGCTACAATGTCAGCATTTCAAACAGTTGCAGGGTTTGCCTGCCTCAGACATCTCAAGCCAAGCAAGTCCAAAGAATTGACTCAGTCCCACTCAAATCGGCCCCACCCAGGAGCATTCTCTTCCCAGTGGCTCAGGATGAAAACCAGTGTCATTCTGGACTCCCTTCTCTCACACCCACAATCCAATCTGAAAGCAAATCCTTCAAAATGTATATTGGAAGAAACTTTAATGTTTCTCCCATGTCCCCTCACTGTCCTCACCACGGCAGCCAGAACAAGCCTGGTAAAGCTCGAGTCTGATTCTTGCCCCTCTGCTCGGAACACTCTGAGGCTCTCCAACTGTCTGAGGCAAATCCTATCCTCGTCATGGCCTGTAAGGGCCTCCAAAGCCCATTTCCTCCAGCTTCTCCCATGGCCTCTCCCACCTTGGCTTGCTGTTCTCCAGTCACTCTGGCCTCTTGGCTGCTTCTGGAGAACTCCAGGCCAGCTCCTGCCTCAGCCTTCGCGCTTCCATCTCTTCTGCCCAGACATTTCCTCAGGCATGCAGACAGCTCACCACCTCACTGCTGTCACCTGCTTAATAAAGCTTGACTGGGACACAGCCATGTCTGCTTGTCTGTGCATTACCTAGGGCTGCTCTCAGACTAGAACTGCAGACTTTAGAGGATGAAACCAAAAGCCGATGACCAGAGCTGAAAATATCTACCACTGGCCCTTTCCAGAAAAGTGTACTGGCCTGAACAGATTCTTGCCCAAAGAATCCATGTAGCTAATCCAAGGCTCAGAGACTGTCCGGTGGAGAAGAGACCATAGTATGTCAGTTATAGATATTATCATATATGAGCAGCAGTACCACAGAAACGGGAGGAAAGTGTAGGATATGACCTGAGAAAATATGTATGGGCCATGGAAGAAGGAAGCGGGGATACCGAAGGAGGCGGCAGGAACAGTGGTCTATAAGCAGTGGAGGCAAGAGCACTCTCCCCGCCCAAGCAGGGTCCAGAGCACGCGAGACCGCGAGCAGCACCAGAGAGCACTAGAAATCCCAGACCTTCGGAGAACCAGGGCATTTTGCAAGTCTTATGACATCAGGTTTATTATCTACGATGAAAGGAAACAAGAAAACTAATAAAGGTTGCTAAAAGCTAAAAGCTAAAACCTGGTCATTTTCTCACATTCTAGGTATTAACTGAAATGGTTGATCAAATTGCTAAAGACTCTATTTGATCGATGTTAGTGTTTCTTTCTCAGAAGAGACATCTTTAAATTAATATACCAATTTTTGATGACCAAATAGAAAGAATGAGTTTCTATCATTTTATTACTATGATACCCCTGGAGGGGATCTAATTCTTACTCAAATATTGTGATTTTAAATGCTTATGAATATCTTCTGTACTTATAGCATGTAAATCACTTAGAGCAGTAACTAGTTCATCTGATTTTATTAAACATGTTATAAACATGTTAGCATCTTCCTACTTGGTTTTAATATTTGTTTTAATTAAGCTTTTCTTCCTGGTTCTCATTTGCCAGAAAGGAATAGTGGAAAAAAATGAAAGAAGATACATTTTTAATTTGTTCTCAATAAAAACAACACATGACTTTTTTTTTTTTTTAATGGAAACTGATTTTGCCATCTCTACTAAGGAAAATGTTTTGTTAAACTGCGCTTCAGTCTTATGCAAAAATGTGAGAAAGCATGATGATTTATTGGTAAATATTTTCAACTCTACTCATGACCACTGTCACAGTATTCAGAGATCCTAAACCAACAGCATCAACGTTTCAGGAAATTTGTGACTGCTGCGCCTAAAACTTTTAAGAAGAAAAAACACAGTGCACAGAGAGACACACGTGTTCGTTTTGCAGTCACCACTCATGACCGTGGCACGTGGGCTACATCTGTGACTAACCCGTGATGGTCCTGTTCTTCCTACAGGTTTTGGTCTTTGGGTCGAAGCCTCCCTGCTGATTCTGTGATTCTAGATTTCTAGACCTTCAGTGAAGCATATGCAATAGCTCGCCGTCCACTCAGCACCCCCAGCCCTGTGAGCACAAGAACACAACCGCGCTTGAGGCAGATAAATCTCAGTAAGCCAAGGTGCTAGCAGGTTGTTTCTCCTGGAAGATACCATTTCCTAGAAGACAGCAATTTAACACTCCCCGGATCTCCCAAATCCGTTCTCCACGAGGCAGCATCATTCCAAAATGCAAGTCTGGTCACATCACTCACCAACTTACACTTCAAGGGCTTCCTATGGGCTTTATGTACAGGGGCAAACACCTTAGCATGTGTAATTTATCATCCAAACTGAGACACTCAGAATGAAAGAGGGTGATTATTCATACCAGCAGCCACGAGGCCCTGGAACAGTCCGTGTGGGGGCACCCCGGCAGCTCCCTCTAGCAGCGGAGGTCTCGGCCCCTCCCAGCCCCTCCTGTGACAAGTCCCATCTTACCTCCTCTCCATGTGAACCACTATCTATCCTCCAGAACTTATTTTAAACATTGCTTCCTCAGAGAAGTCCCCTCTAAACCCCCAAGATGGTTTGCTTATTACCTAGCACTTCCCACCTCCCCTTCATCAAAATGGACACATTTGCAGCGATACCTCTGACTGTGTGGTTACCTGACTTGTACTGTCTTTGCTGCTGATCCTGTTGGATGACTAGATTCATAAGCTCTGACACGTTCAGAGCCCCAGACATCTGTTAAAGAGAGTGTGTGTGTGTGTGTGTGTGTGTTGTGTGCGTGTGTGTGTGCGTGCATGTGCGTGTCTCTCCAGCCTGAAAATGGGCAGAAGACAAAAACCTGCTCTCAAGCATCATAGTGCAACAAGGACTGGTCCCTCTAAGGCATGTCTCATTCTCCAGAATAGTATCTCAGCTCTGTTTTGTTATTTACAATTGATTCAGTCCTAATCAGGAGATGGTAGACCATAGTCCACGGGCCAAATCGGAACCACGGTCTGTCCTGGGACAGCCCGGGAGCTAAAAATGGCTATCCATCCTAAGACTGTTGGATATAAAATCAGGTAACACATGAGAAATCATATCAAATTTCCATCCAGAGCTAAGGGGTACCACGGAAACATGACTTGAACATGGACCTGATAAAAAAAAAAGAAAAATCAAAACAAAACAATCTTTCCAATCACCTTGCAACATGCTTCATATGAGATATTAATTTTGTTAATTCCCTATTCACTTTTGGTAGAAAGGTTGGTACCATTCTTCTGCCCTGATTTTATATAAATTAATTTTCTGTTCTTAATGTGCCTTCTAAAGTGAACTACAATAAAAGCCGGACAACACACTAGCAGACAAAAAGGTGCCCCCTCAAGGCTCAGGGCTCCTTGAAATCACTGTCAATTTTCTGGTCTCTGTGCCCAACATGACTCATACACCTCGGTATTTAGAAGAAACGGGGTAAATGTTTACTACAGGAATGAATGGACTCTAGCACTAGTGGATCAGTAAGTTGATTTAGGCTAAGTGACTCTTCGCCATCTCTTAGTGAGTGATAATTTCACATTTCTGTAATCACAAAACAAATGAAAGTCACTTCAGGCATGGGGTGATCTGTAATCAAACAAGACATCCACAGAATTGCCACACTGCTGCTTTCAACTTCTTAAGACTTACTACATCCTCTTAGCTATAATAATACTTATTAAACCTTGCCTTGCCCTAAATTTTTATACCTGTCCTTGATAGAAGCAAAATCGTTTCTCCTCTCTGACCAAGCAAGCACCTGGGACCACCTGCCTGCTGGGCCAGATGTCTAGTGAGGATGGACTACCTGGCTATTTATATTTGCTTTCTTCAATCCAAGAACGCTGACAGCAGGGAGCAGGCACTCAGTCAATAGTCTTGAGGATGAATGCACTTATTTCCCTGTAAATATGTATCAGGTTCCTACTCTGTGCAAAACTCTGTAGGAACTAAGAAAAAAAAAAACGAGAACGAACCAATGTGCCTGACCTCACAGAGCTTATGTTCACATGTGGGAAGATGGACCAATGACGGCAAGTGAAGGAAAGAAAGCAGGCAGGGAGAGGAGGAAGAAGCATTTATTTATCTTATTTAGTTGTTAAAAAACTTATTTAGTTGTCTCTATGTAAGAGAGAGGTTAATGCTCTGAAAAACAATCAAGTGGAGTTAAGAGGAAGTGAGTACCAGGATAAGGGAAAAGGGGAGTTTGGAAAAAGCTACACTGAGAAGGTGAATTTTGAGGGGAGAACAGAAGGAAATGAATGGAGCCAGACATGAAAAATTATATAAAAGTGATCATCAAATCAATCTACTTTATATGCTAACAGATTCCAGATACAATCGTCCTAAATGTTTAATACTTTATGTATAATCATAAACACAATTTCAAAACTTTTACGTAAGATGAAACTGTGTTAGATACAACTCCTCAAATTACATTGCAGTTTTTAATCCACTATAAGAATGGTTTCAAGACAGAAAATAAAGAGAGAAAAGGAGTAAGAGCTATAGTCTCATTCATTTTTAAAAAAGCCATCTTTAATATTAAGATGAACTATGATCAACACTAATGTGAAAATTACACTTAAAAATTAACAGTGAAATCAGAAGTCTAGGCGACCTCATCTGGCATTGCCATGGAACAGTGAAGTTTAAAGGAGAATTTGATATCTATCATCCGATCCTCTCAGAGGACTTCTCTTGCCTGCTACGGAGCCTCTGGGAGTTCAAATTATTCATCATTCCGTGACATATTTGGGGCTCCCCAGCAAAAACAACTATCTAAAGAAGCATATGAATTAAAAGGTAGAACAGAAAGGTTTTCTTATTATACAATGAAAAATGAAGGCCATGCTTTCATTCTGATAAAGGTGATTTTCTTTTTCAGACAATAAAACCTTAGAAAATAAAATGTGATTTTGGTGTCATTTTGGAGAAGTTACCATTCTTTCGATCTCCAAACAAAAATGCTTTGAACCAGGTTGAGCGTTTGCCTAAAGAATGAGAACTGCAAAACAGAACAACTGTTCCTGGCCCCCTCGCTTCAAGTTTCCAGTCATCACACAAAGCAACATGGCACCCAGTCAGGTCAAGGGCAGTGGAAGAACCTTTACACCAAATGGCAAAGTCCTATATTTCCAGAACTGGAAATAAAACAAAATCTACACAGGTAAAAAAAAATTGGATACTAGAATTAAGTAAATGTTTCATATTTGAAGAATATTCTTTCAATTACCTAGTCCATTAAATGGAAAAGCAGTGAGTAAGAAACTGCTAAGCACATGACTGAACAGAACTGCCCATTGGGCTGAGCCTCTGAAAAGCCTTTTATAAACTGTTGATGTCATTGACTCATCTAATTAACTTTGTATCAGAAATTCCTAGACTCGAGGGTAATAATTTTCATGTGACCATTTGTGCTGTGGTCAATTTTAAAAACAAAAGTTAACACTTTCAGTAATTTGCTTTTTTTAAAAGGAAAGCTAGATGAAATAATTGGCTGAAAGTAACTTTTTGATCTTTTAAAACTTTTTTCAGTAAGAAATGACTTTGTAAAATTTATTTCTATTTAATCCATATATAAACATATATATATACACAGACAGTCGCCCCTCGCCATACTGCGGTTCATTTATCACGGCTTCACTGTATCGTGGGTTTTAAACAAAAAATAATCTACTTCTGTATCGTGGAATTTTCACTATATCACAGGATTTTGCGGTATATGCATACGTCATTAGTGACACCCGCATAGAATTTTATATGTAGTTAAAATTACGTAAGTTAGAAAGTGTTTGAGAGTGTGGGAAAGGTTAGTAAGTGTGGGAAGGGTTGACAGGAGAGTAGGAAGGGTTCATAAAGCCTTAAAATATATATAAATAATAAAATAAAATAAAATATAACACCGCTACTGCACCGATTTTCACCTATCACTGGAAGGTAACTCCCGCGACAGGTGAGGGATTACTGTGCATACAACTGACATGTTACATAAACACTACTCTAACTAAGTGTACTACACTCTGATATCTTCTATTACATATTTATTTCGTTATATGTAGAAATTCACCAATGTGTCATGATATAACATTCAGTAACACTGGACACTTTTGGTCTAATCTCTTTAAGTTCAGGGCCTCAATACCAGTAGTGGACTGACATAAGAGGAACAAAAATTTAATTTCCTGTTAAGTTCCTTAGATGATAATAAAATGTATGCTTGTCAAGTAGATTACAGTCCTCGTAAAAGATACTAAGGATGGAAAAAAATTTCTGCTGTTTTATTTTGATAGCGTTCAAATCTAACTACCTCAGGCAGACTTACATAGAGAAAATTTTCTATAATTTACAATATTAAAAAAGCTCTTCAGTGGACATAAAGGATACTAAGAAAAGCAATTTAATTTAGCAGCAGGGTGAATCAGACTGAATTTACCCATAGATAAGGCAATTAAGACATAAATTCAACACTTTACCTAGATTCACCTCTATCTTCCTATTGGCAACTAGTTCAAATCACTGTACTCAATCCCTATTTGTTGGATAGCAAAATGCAAATGCTAATTTCACTGGTGAAAGATGCTTATGTACAGCTATGGTGTAAGATGATACAGCAGAAAGCATAAAAAGAATCCGTTCATTGCTGCTGAATTGCTTTGAAACACGTGATTAGCCGTGTTCTGTAATGCTACTGAGGTGTGGCTTCACAAATACACATTCTGTCTGCTTTTCTAGCCTGTTCATTCATTCTCACTGAAATTAATGAATTCCTAGACACAGGACACGTGGTCTTAGAGAAAAATGACACGTTTTCAGTCATGTTGGTAGGATTATTAACTGAAAATATCTGAATCCATTCCAACTACTGAGTGAAATTTACTAAACAAACAAATATCTATTGTTAGGGAAGGTTCCAAACTAAGTTTTCAGAGGAAAAAAAATCCACAAATCACAGTCCTGAAATAGCTGCTGTGCCATCTACCGCCATCAATACCTCAATTAAGTGCTGCAAATGCAATGTGTCCAGGATCAAGTTCCACTATGGGACAATAATTGGATGTGACATGGCCAACACCTCAAAACCAGGGCAATTCTTGCTCAGAACATGGAATAGCACCATGAAGCAGGTTCCTCACATTTCTAAGTCCCCACTGAATGCATGGCCAACGGATCAAATTGAACATGCCTTGGTGTCATGTCTGCGTTCTAGCTGCAAGGGCAGCTAGGAATTTCATTTCGGACTTTACGACACTGAACTCACAACTTGAGAAAAGATTATTCAAAAGATTCTGGAATATGGAAATTGTCTATCTCCCATATATCCATATCTATCTATATGGGAGAGATATATAGATAGATAACAATAGATATGGATATAACTAGCTATCTATATCTATGTATATTGTAAGCACATTTTAAAAAAAATCAAGTTCCAGAATTTCAGACCTGCCAGGGATTTTCAAGATCAGTTACAATCCAGCTCCTTAGTTATGCAAATGGAATGATCTATTTATTTAAACCAGAGCCCCACACTATGTGTCCAAGGCAAGTGATGGCTTTTTTACTACACCATTCAAAAATTAGTTCTCATTTTCTCCTACTCTAGCGCAATGAGGAAGCAGAGACTTGCTTCACTGAAAGACAGGGCCCGATGTGAAAAGCGGTACATGTGATGATTTTAAGCAGCATCCAGACTAGTGCTGTTGACACGTCAAGCCTCCTATGACACTTCCGTCACCTGAGACAATCTGCCACCAATGATTCTGTGAGCTGTCCCCTCACCCACCAACATGCAAAACAAGCCCAGTGCCTTAGAGGGCTAGTCTAGAACAAAAACCACATGGTAACTGGGCAAATATTATCTCTGACATCTATTTGCCTTTCATGAGGTGAAACTGAGATCCAGCTTGATAGGAATGAGAGATGGACATCAGGGTGAAACTGTGGGGCCACAAGTCTGTCTGAGATTAGCAAGAGAGTCTGAGAGTACTTTAGAAGGGAGGGACACAGCCACAGGGAGGACAGGACAGTGTTCTGGGTGGAAGCAATGCTTTACTCCTCTGACGGTGGAGTCAGCTGTCTTCAGAGAGTTCTACTAGTATGGCAGATTAAAGGAACACAGAAAAAGATAGAGGACTCCAACGATGGACCTGCAGACACAAACACACTTGCTAGTTGAAACAGCATTATTTAGAATTGGGAGGATAATAACATAGGTATTCATGATTCTCTCCCAGGAACTCTGGAATTTCAGAATACTGGTCGTGTTTATGATTTTTTACCCAATCAAAGTTTATAGGATATAAACAGGAAAGCTCCTGAGCAAATAAAAACCTTCACTAAATCTAAATCTAGGAAATTATCAAATTCTTCCTACTTTCCCTCTGAAGTGTCTTCAGGTTTCTCTCTAGCTCTCAGATCCTTTCCTCTGCTATCAACTTCAGCATTAACCGTGATGGACCATAAAGGCATCACAAGTGTTAGGAAGAGCAGAATCAGAAACAATTTACCATTTAATACTCTGTTCTGTGTATTAGCACGAGCTGTCGTGCTGCCTTGACTTAGAATAAAAAAATCTTTCATTAGAAATAATTTGATGCACACATTCACAAATGCTAATCATGAATATAAAAATCCAAAACATTCTGGAATATTTTCACTGTAACAGTCATGGAGCACAGCATCTACCCTTCCCCGCTCCAACAGAAACAGACGATCAGAGGCGGCAGAGTTGACGAAAGTGCCCAGATGACTTGGAAGCCACTCAGCGCAGCACATGAAGAAGTCACTAAATGATACCCACTCTGCCAGACCTTGGTTTCAAAGTCTATCAACACTAAAAATTTATTTTAGAAAAAAAAAAATTGAACAATTTCAGGCTCAAATATGTAGGTCCACTTGAACTGAAAAAAGTGGCATTTGATCTCAAAGTAATGAAAAGCATCCCCAGTCCTATTCAGTGCATGTCTGCCTCCGCCTGGGAACTCTAATCTGAGGTAGAAGATCAGTCATATGGTTTTCAAAAGGTACCTTGTCTCCCCCAACTATTTGCTCCAAATGGAAGAATTGTTGCTTTCTCACACAGAACCAAAGTCAGGAAATCTGGTCTTGAAAGAATAAAGTAAATTCTATTGAGGAACATATTAGGAAAACTGCAAGCAAATCAATATGAGAAAACTACACTAGACACTAAAAGGTATCACGTTAAGACTTTTCATGGGTTATAAAATCATCAAAGTACAAAAACACATTAAAAATGGCCTATTTATTCATTCATCTATCTCTGCCAGTATTTTGCTTGTTTGTTTTCTGTTAGTAGTAATCAAAAGGCATTTCTCACTGCATGTGGGTGTGGTCATTTCTTCTCAAAGACCAAGTTACTAGAGTTCCTTGTTTACTTAGTTGTCTGAAGAAGGCTTTCCAAGGACGTGATGAAAATAGCCTAACACAGAAAACACTGTCAACACGGGAAGAAAGAAACACCAGTATCGACAGCAAGAGGACACCAAGTCCAATACCAGCAAGTCACAGTGCCAAACAATGTCATCTGCAAATCGATTAAAAGCTACATTCACAGAAATCAGATCCTCGTTCAGTTTACCAAGCATAATCAAGTCACACGCCCAGGGGGAATTCGTGTCACAGTGCTTTGGGTCATGACTTCAACTGTCATTTCCAACAGGAGAAACAGTGACCCCGGGCCTCCCCCGCCTCTGTCCACGGACAGTCACGCAGTGTGTGTGTGGGTGGGGGGGGGGTGGTGAGGGGGTGCAGGTCTGCGGAACCGGGCACCCAGGCCCGCTCAGTCACTGGCTGGGTCACTTCAAGCAAAGAGTTTCGTATGTCTTTTCCCTTTTCTTCTTTTCCAAAAAGAACATAATAACGTACCAGGCTCAGAGCGTTCTATCACTGCTACATAAGATAATGTCAGCCAAGCCTGAGCAAGAACTGTTTTTCAGAAGCACTAATAATTTGATTCACACATTTACAAATTCAAACCATAAAAGTATAAATTCTAGACATTTTGGAATATTTTCAATATAATAGTCAATGAAACACATTCTCTTCCCTGCCTCCAAAAAAATTAAAAGGTAGAGAGAGCTAATAAAAGTGCTTCTGTGAGTTACAAGTCATGCCCAGCGTGTGACATGTATTCAACACAATTTTTGTAGGAGCTGTAGTTTTAAGAATTAGCTTCGAATTTTTTAATAATCTTGTAACAGCTGGAAAGGGCAGGATATTGTACATGTTTAATTAGAGATAATTCTGATGAAAGCCTTTGTTTGCTCTTAAATACAGGACCAGAAACACAAGCAGAGAAGATGGCCCACTCTGGGGCCACAGCTTCAGAGACTCATTCCTAAAACAGCTGCCCTCAGGGTTTCTCTGTCTCCCCATTTAGACTCTATAGCGATCCATGTTTTCATCTGCATCTTGTGGGCAATAGGCATCTGAATTGTGCTGTGTTCCTGAGGTTCTGACAAATTCAACTCAGCCTTGTCTGACAGATTGGAAAAAAGATCTACTTTAAAGAGGGGCTGGGGTGCCCTCTGGTGGAGTAGAGGTTAAGCATAATTCACAGACATCCCAAGGTCCCAGGTTCAAGACCTGGGGCCCCCAAAACAACCAAAATGAACAACTAAATAAAACGTAAGGTGCTTCTTCCTCCTCCCCCTACCTTCCTCTGTGTTCTCCTTCATTACTGCCTGTACCTTTCCTTTAAAAAAGAAAAAAAGAAAAGAGGGTCTGGGGGTGCACCCTGGTGCCTCAGGTGTCTGAGAGGCTGGTATACGGACCATGTAGAGCTAAAAAGTTGGGTTCGAAACCCAAGGCCAGGTGAAAAATCCAAAGTAAATAAATACAAATGCAAAAATAAATCAAGAGGGCCTGAGATCCCTCCAAGAACGGAATTCTTTCCAAGAGAAGAAAGAACTGGGCAATTAATGTTGACCCAGCAATAAGGCAGAGAGTACAGTATTTACAGTATTTGGCAGTCATGGCTCCACAGAATGTCATCTGCAATGAGTGAAAGCTGTATTCACAGTAATGGGATACTCAGTGACCACTTCCCTCAGACTCTCTGGGACACTGAGGGACAATTAGCTTTGCTTCCCTGTATTAATTTAGCAAATATTTCTTGAGCTCCAATGTGTACCCAGATACTTTCTAGGTACTGAGGAACTGACAGAAAATGAAACAGACTCTGACCTCGCTTCCGCCTATCTGGGAAGGCCGCCAAGGCATTCTCCCCACATCTGCTCAGAATACAGAGGCTTAAAGGCCTGGGATGAGCAGGATCTTCAGGAGCTTAGACAGCCAGACTCTCCTCACTCAACACACACATGCCTGACCCTGAATTATCCCCATGTGAGGGTGCACAATGTAGGCCCTGGAACATCAGAGCAAGAAAGATGAAATCCCCCTTTTTAAAAGTGGGGTCACAATCACTTGGTTATGGTATAACAAGCAATTAAGTAAATAAAGATATAACCGACAGCTTACCCGGTAGGCGAAAGCACTGTTTGCTGAATTTCTCAAGTCTGACTTGTGAGAAAGAACTAAACAAAATCAAAGTCCCTCCTGTGACAATCACTCTTGCCTCCCTCTTGGTAAATATGGGAGATCAAACATGCATAAACCTCAACACAGACATAATGTAAAGTAGGTCTGAATGTAAAACAGTTTCCAAATCCAATTTAGGTGTCATGAACAGTGTTGAAACCATCTGACTAGTTATAATTAAGACTATAAGACAAAAGTAAGGTCCCTTGAAGCTTTAAACCTTATGATTTGGGTGGCAAATTGTACCACAGATAGTAGGTACCAACATATCATTTATATAATTTGCAATCCTCAGATCAGTGTGAAAAGTTTTATTTTCAGTTCCATGGATTTTGTTTTCTGAAAAGTGAAGGGAGGAAAATGTGTTTCTGCAAACACAAGTAGTAAGATGAATGATTGAGGATTCAAACACCGGTCAATGGTACACAAACATCAGTACTTTCACGCTAGTCTCCAGAAATGTTTGGATGTTAAACACTGTATTTAACTCGTACGGGAAATGGGAGCAAACCCCATGCAATCTAGGGAGTAACGTGCCTTATGCTCTCTAGTTAGTGCCTGCGGGTAGTAGTGGGTGTGCGCTCACAGTGTCTCTGGAAAGCCTGTCGTCTGTCTGCAAAGACTGAGCGTGGTCAAAGCGGGGGCGGTCTTCAGCGAACACGGCGTCTGTTGGACGGTTACTCTGCTCACACACTGCTGTTCGACTCGCCACAGCTGCAGATGTCCCGACGAGTTGCTGCCTGGTCAGACTGGTTGGCAAACATGTCAGATATCGGCCTAGTTTCTGATGTCTACTGGTCTGACATTCCCAGCGCTGACCTCCCACCGAACTTCACGCCCTGATCTGGTGACATCGTGGACATCTCCACTTGGAACCCTGAACCGCCTGTTTACGATTATGTGCCAGCAACAAATGTACTCATCTTCCTTCACCACACACCCCTATCCCTGGCAGTCTCCCCCGTCCGGTGGGGGTGACTCCATCCTCCTAGCTTCTCAGAATTGATGCTTGACTGCCCTCTGTGACAACTCTAATCCCATTCATCACCTGTTTGCTCTACCTTAAGACACATCCTGAGTCTGTGCTCCAGTCCACAGCACTCTAGGCCCACTGCCACTGCCCTGATTCAGGCCACCGATGACCTCCAGCGCCTCTCACAGGCTCCCGGCCTCTGCTCATGCCCTGGCCATCCACCAGAACACAGAAGCAGAGTGGCCCTCTTCAGACAGCAGTTAATCAGCTCACTTCTCTCCCCGGAACTTGCAGAGTTCCCATTTGTCTTAGCTTGGGCTGCCATGATGAAATCCCACAGGTCCAGTGGCACAAAGAAACAGCGTTTGGTTCTCACAGCTCTGGAGGCTGGGAAGTCCTAGGTGAAAGCACTAGCACATTCGGCTGCTGGAGAGGGCTCGTTCCCTGGCCGGCTGAGGGCCACCTTCTTGCTGTGTGCTCGCGGCATGGGGGCTGGGGGGACAGAAGCTCTGGTCTTCCCTCTTCTTCTGACAAGGGCACCATTCACATCATGAGAACCACACACTCACGACTCATCTAAAGCTAATTACCTCCCATCTCATCGCTGCAGAACACAAACTGTACAGGGGCAAGGGATGGTGTCAGCAGCAATTTTAGCTACTGTCTCACTCAGGTCTCTGGAAGAGTCTCTGATAGCATCTATATTCAAAAACTGTTTGCTCAATAGATGAACAAATGAATGATGCTGAGTTTGTAAGCCAAATGTCATCCTGAATCTGTAATTATTTCCCTGTAATTCTTGAAATAGTTCTATATCCAAAGAGGAGCACATCGCCAGATTTCAGTTTTCAAACTAATGTACAAGTAGAATGAAAAACTTGAGTGAGAATAAAGCACAAGAGGGTGCTAATAAAAGCCCATTAGCAGGTCCCACAAGCCTGTGAGCCCTTATCTCTCTACCCACAGTTTCATTCGTGTTTGGTTTCAGAAATCCTCCTTGAAGATGACAAATGCCTCTTTTGTTTTGGTTTGGGCACATAATCAACAATCTTCAGCGGCAAGCAAATAATAATCCAACTACTCAGGTAATTGCCTTGAAATCTATCACCTATCAACTTACTGAAGTCTAAAACGTGGAGGCAAATGGCCACAAACTGCGC